>OVBI01000012.1:22617-312691 GCA_900406495.1 Sisymbrium altissimum | reverse complement strand
TATATATATATATATATATGTGAATCATACCATGTAAGGCAATCCACTGTGATCATGATAGTCCCGAATGGCTTCAGAAAGCTCGAGCATTCCACCTTGCATTATACAAAGTACAATATGCATTTACTCTAAGAAAAAAAAACAGAACAAACTGCAGAAAAAAAAAAGAAAAGTATAATAATCACCTTTTTGAGCACAGTTAATGACATAATCAACACTAACTTGATCTAAATCCACATCGTCAAGAGTAACAGCTCCAGGAGGCATAATAACTTTCTTAATTAAACTACCGGCCAACATAAAATCCAAGAGTTTACGCCTATCCCGGCGATACCTCTGCAGAATCTCAACAGCATTTTCTCTATAGACAGCAGCACATCGATGACAAGTTAGACCAAGTGAAAAAACGAAGCCATTAGCCACATCACAACAAGAATAGAAACATACTCTTCCATCTCGATCCAGCCGTCGATTCTCAGATTTCGATTAACCTGCAAAATCTCAACAGATACGAAAAAGCTTGAGTGAAGCATACACTGCATTTAATACAAAAATCTCAGTAGTCTAATTTAATTGAGCTTACCAATCATTTTCCTCGCGATTCCGGAACACTTAGTAGCGAGATCGAGTCAGAGAAAGTGGAAAATCGAACGCGGTTTCGGAGACAAAGGATCCAGCAGATGACTTAGATTGAGAATGAATTTTCGAGAGGGATGGATGATATCCAAATGTCAAAGTGTTTTAGAGAAGTTGAAGCACATAAATTTAGACTCAGAGAAAATCTAGAGAATCGGCAAAAAGATATTAGCTCTCTACTCACTTCTTCGCATCTCACGATGAAATAATAAAAAAAATGCTAAAATTAGAAATAAAATATATCCTCATTCGTCTAAACTTTTATTTCTTAATTTTAGGTTCTTTTGTGATTTTATTTAAAATTTATTCAAAATTTAATAAATACTAAATTCGGATTTAACACATGAACGCATTATTTTGAAATAATTTTATATAATTTACTATTAACAAAATAATTATTATAAAAAAATTATGTTATATAAGTTAAACCGTTTTTCTATTAATCTAAAACATTTTTATGGAAAATATATGTTTACATAAAAATTATTTATCTTTTTAATGTTTTAATTATCAAATTGATAATTATGTTGATTAAAATATGATTACAAATTATCAAGATTCAAAATAAGATAATTTATTTATTTGGCATTAATCTAAATTTTTTATAATATTTTAAAAATCAAAATAGACTAACCAATCTGTTTTATAATATATTTTAGTATTTTCAATATTTTGATTTAATAATTTATAAAAAAAATTACAAATTACAAAGTATCAATCATAATTTTTATGATCAAGTAATATAAATATTGTCTAATTTTTTATATCTTCACTTTTTATCCCAACAAAATTATTTATATAATATTTATATTGATCTAATTATGAATGTTGCAAAATAAATATTAAAATAATAAAATTTTAAATTTTGACCCTAATTTAAGTCATACTTTTTACATCTAAAAGAATTCTGAGCAAAAATTAGCACAAAAAATGAGAGAAAATCTAGAAAATTTGATTATGGACGAAAGATCAATAAATTGATATAAAGTTTTAATAAATATATTTTTGTTGATTTAATAGATTTTTTTCAAGACATTAACATATTTTTTCTTATTAGATATATGATGATAAAGAAATGTTATTTTTATACTAGTGTTTGTTTTTTCAAAAAAGAAAAAGGTACTATGGAAAGTTCATAAAGCTCATACACTAATTAGAGCATCTCCAGTCCTGAGGGATTGAAAGATTGGGAGCTCTGCTGATATAAATTGTTGTTAGACTGCGTGATTTCATCTAGAAATTTCTATTGCTTTTCTCTGGTAATCTGCAATGTGTCAGTGCAGAGTTCGAAGTTCCTAGTAATGATCCTTACAGTCTGATTTCCTGTGTGGCTGGACTATCAGTGGCTATACCGTGCGATATCATGCTACTTAATGTGCCAAGGGATGCCTGTTTGTGGCTGACAATATCCAGAAGCGATGACACTTGCCAGTTTGTGTACTTGGACTGTTGGACCCAAACCTTTACAATGGAGATGAAAGAGAGAAAGGTTCATGTTTACTCCAGTAACTTGCAAAACTCGGGCCTCAATAGGCATAGAATGTTTATTCGAAGATGTTTGGTTACAGAAAACGGCGTCATGGTCCGAAGCACCCAGTGGCCTATCTGGTCCGAAGCACCCAGTGGCCTATCTGGCATAGAATGTTTATTCGAAGATGTTTGGTTACAGAAAACGGCGTCATGGTCCGAAGCACCCAAGAACCTAATAAGCTCTCTAGTAACCTGTCATGGCTTTTCAAAGTGCTGCTGACTGAGGCTAATGACCAGGAGATATTTGGATTCGTGCGATCCGATGACATGAGCTGTACGTAGAATCGTCTGTTCCTTTCCAAATAATAATAGAAAGCTAAGGAATTATTCGGTCTTATCCTAGATCCGTCTGTTCTGTTTCTTTCCAATAATAATAGAAATCTATGGATTACTAATTATTTTCTCCGTAGCTACTCAATATAACATATGTGACAAATCTTGCAAAATGCGTCAAAAAGCCAATTCTCACGCGGAACTCTCCGTCAATACAAGCGGTTTGGCCTTCGATATAAAACCTTCCAAGTGGAAGAGTGCAAGGGATGGGCAGAGGATCCCAAGTTTGTGTTTCAGTGTCCAACACATGGAATGAGGTTATCAAATCGCCATCCCTAGAGAAGGAGCACCCTGTCTATAAACCAATATTCGTCCATGTGAAACCAAATCAACAATTGAGCCTGCCCTGAAGACATTTGTTCCATTTAAAATTCATGAAGGAACATAAGAGAACTAACTGACGACAATCCAAACAAAAAATATCCTCAGAAAAAGCTGACGACAATCCAAAACAAAATCAAGTCAGCACATAAACATCTACTAAATCAGAGATGGTGAGATTGCCTATCCTCACAAAGATAGAGTTAGGACTTCCCCTGCTCCCACATGTGCCAGTGACATGTTGTCCTTCAGAATTCCGGCTTTTCCACATAACTTCTGTTTCTTCGCTGGAACTTGGATCTCCCCAGCTATTTTCTCCTTCAGACTTGCCACGGTTTCTGACAAGGACGGCACCGTGATCTCAATGATCTTTGTAACAGCAACCTTGATCGTAGAGGGCCCCTGAAATTGATTGTAAGAGTGCTAATTAGATACAAGCCAAGTCATATGGAAGATACAAAGAGAAAAGGACTGCAAGAATCCGGCGAAAACATTTACCGGAGGTTGAGCAAGAAACTGGTCTTCTGGAACAAGTGTTGAGTCGACAAACTCTGGTTCCTCGGGTAAAGGAGCGGTAAACTGAGATTCGAGATCATACTCTTTCTTTAAAGACATCAGCCGGTCGTTAAAATCTCTTCGTAGTGCCACGATATGGTCGTAGCAGTCCAGGTGACGAAAAGCATCCAAATTACCATCAGCAAACTGGATATCCTTCACAGATAACTTCGATGGCTGCATCAAAATCTGAGGTGACTGCAGCAAAGACGGTGGAGGCTGCATCCTCATTGAAACTGGTTCAGACCAGCGCCGTTTATCCGTGTCAGCAAAACACTTAAAAGCCAAACGTGCTCCCTGCTCCTCGTCCTTTTCAAGCACTTGACGAAGAATATTGAAAAAAGCCTCAAGAGCGGTAGCAGTATTAGCATCAGTTTGGGACAGCCAACACGTAAACCCTCGAATACGCTCAGCGAAAAAACCGTACCTGCTATCACTCGGGTTCATAAACTGAAACAGGGACTCATAGAGAGGGTTTGTAGACACACTCTTCAACAAATCGCACTCAAAATGAAACCCATAGTAACCGACAAAATGCGCTGTGAGATGAACAATATCAAGCTCCTTGAGCGTGAACTTGATCCCTTTAGGACGACATGTGAGCCTGAGAGGTTCTGGAGGAGGTTGGATATCTTGATTATATTGAGCAATCTTTTGCTTGTAAAACGCATGATAAGGGTCTAACACCGACAAAAAATTGAATCTTGTTGGATCCACAAGATACGTACAATTATAGTAGATCCTCTGCTCAACCCACGAACCATGCTTGGAAACCCAAAATGCCGTGTTCTCGATAATACTTCTGCTGTGTGGAGGTGGCTCAATCACTGTCCGGTGGTTTGATTTCTTTTCCACCGATTGCAAATTATTCTGCCTTGAGCTGGACATTTTTTTCTCTGCAAAAAATCAACAGACAAACTTACTACAAACAGAGAGAGACAAACATAAACAAACTTTTAAATTACTAGTACGCGGTGAATAAATCGGAGGAACCATTAATATATTTCCACGGGCACCAGAAATAGTCAGAATCAGATATAGGGATATATGAATAGAAACACCGTACCTCAGCCTGGGAAGGAAGTCGCAAAAAGCACTGTGACGTGGAGAAGAAGAAAAAAAGACTTGCAAAACCCTAAACCTTGACCAAAAATCCTTGCATTATTTATATGAACAAGACTCTTTAATATTTGGGCTTCTAATTTCCGTCCGAAATAACTTGTTAGCCGGCCCAACCTAATTTATACATATCCGGATCTATTTCAATTTTAAACAAACTCAATTATAATAAAGTTTTATAATATTTTCAAAAAACTAATACTATAATTTTAGCATATATAAACCCATTTAGTTGGGATATATGTCTTCTAAGACTTTTACAAAAAAAAGCACATCGCTGTAGAGTGAGATTACTCATCTAGTGCGTGATATTATAATAATCTCAATAACTTCCATTTGCATTTCGATTTTGGGAAATTTATACTAAAGTTTATTTTTGGAAAAGCAGGAACATTGATGAGATGAGAAGACAAATGAGGAACATTATCCACTTATGCCCTTCATCTCATAAACCATCGGGCCCACTCCACCGCTTGACAGTCTGTGATGTGTCTTCACCTCCTATACCTACAGGCCACGTGTATAGACCAAGTCGAGTGAACATGGCACGTGTCAGCGTAACTGTGAGCTAGCCACTACGTAAATCTGGAGGGTATTTCCGTAAACATATAAAGTGTATGAACTACAAAAATCCGCAAGTTGGCCAGTAGCAGGAAGATTTGATTTTTATTTTTTTTTCTGAAATGCCGACATCACTCAGAAAAAGATATGGCCAACACGTGGACCAATGAAAGAGTTGCTTTAGATGGAGGAAAATCTGAGCCACAAATCTCGAGTGTGAATCCTGAGCCACGAAATTAAGTTAAAACCCCACGCGCTCTCCCACTTCCGTCAACTTGCTTTGCTTCTTTGTCTTCTCCCCTTCACTCACAAATCTGGAAAGATAGACACAAACTCACAATCTTTAGGCTTTCGACAAAAAAAGGATATTTCTGAGTTAGATCTGTGAACAAAGGTGAGTTCTTGCTATATCTGTATGTCTTAAAGATGTTTTCTCTTGCTATATCCGTATGTCTGAAAATAGCGATTTCTGTTTTTTTCAACAGGTGAAAAAGAACCATGGATCGCTATTCGAGGAGGAACACAGAGGATCTAGTAGTGCCTAACTATCAGGAGACATCAGATTCATACCCATCTCCTGATATGTGGGGTGGGTGGAGCATGAACTCCCAGAAAGCTGCAGACAAATGCTTCGATTTCGATGTCATTAACAATGGCTTCAGCGGAGGATTATACAGTCAGATGGATATGGAGATGGAGATGGAGATGGGGACGAGTGGAGGACCAGAAGAAGAAGAATCAAAGAGGTTAAAGTCTGCTGGTTCTTTCTACAACTCTGCTTCGTCGCTTCATGATTTCAATGGAATTCAACAGATGGATGACATATTCTTGTATAGCCCCTCAAAACACTCTAGAGATATTTGTTTATATATAACACCTTAAGAGATTCCGATATAATTGTTATTGGTCCTTTGTCTTTTCTTTTTTTTTCTTTGTTTCCGGTTTTGACTGAAGAAGTTCCATTTTGGAGGATGTTCCAGGGAACGGGAATTGTTTCAAGGAGTCGGATAATAACAGCCCTGGCTCTTCCTCTGTTGCTTATCTCGACTCTCTCGACGGCAGAGAAGTCCCCATGTTCCATTACAACTGGGAAACTTGTAATGACATGCCTCTTACGGTAAAGACATGCTTCTCTTTTGTATATTTCAGCAATGTTCAAATATAGCAGAAAAGACAGCTACGTGATGGGTAGTCTAGTGGTCATATCTTGGGGATTATTCGGGGTTGGATTTCGGTTTTAGATCTCCCGGTTACAAAGAGATGTGTGACGGGTTTTCTATAACTATTAATGTTGGAAGGGATATGATCTTTGTATAATATAGTATGAGATGTTGATCTTGGAACATTATTTTGGTTCAAGGTGGGGGAGGAACCAATGAAGATCTCGGATCTGTGTGAGGAGAATACGGAGGAGCCATCTACAGAAGAAGTTGTGTTGCAGGATCTACAGAGGGCTTCTGAAAAGGTGAGTGTGGTGATCTTGATCTTACCTGGTTTTAAGATTTTTCTGATATTTGATCAGTCTTGTAACAGACTTTACAATCTTCAATTATAGTTGACTGATGATACCCGCAAATGCTTCCGCGATACCTTTTACCGGCTTGCGATGAACTCACAACAGAAGTGCGAATCAGGCAACTTTAACTTGGAGGAGTTCCTCGAGGATGGAACCTGCAGGTAGAGAGAGAGCTCTTTCTTCATATAACTGTCTTTTTGCTGCTTAAAAATGGACTCATCTTCTTAGATATGTAAAGGCTCATCATCATCATCTTTGATTTTCAGTAGGAACAGAAATCAGAAGACTGAATCGGAAACGAATTCAATGGACAGAGCCATCGCCAACCTCACATTCAACAAGATGGAATCCAACATGAGGAATATGCCTCCACCAAAGAGAGTTTCTTGTAATCAAGGGTAAGAGAAAAGTTTCAGAACAAAAACCTCATCATCATCTTTGGTGTGTGTATGTACATATATATATGTGTGTGTATGTTGCTTAGGCTTGACTTTCCAAGCTTCAGTTTTGATCTGTTCAATACACTCTGATCAGCTGCGTTGACTTTGTTCCTGGATTTCATTTTATTGATGCAAATGTGTTAATTTACTGAATGAATCTCTATAAAATTACATTATGTAAATGAACTCGCTTACGATACCCGATCGACTTGAAGCATCAACAAAATCAATATAGAACTAGAAGACTTATGAGCTGTTGTTACCATAGAGGTGAAAAGAGATTCTTTATTAAACAAATAAATATGAAAGGAGACACAGAAACATTATGTAAGTGGGAAACAACCTTCGAAACAGCAGCGCAGAGAATTAGTCTTGTTAACCACCAAACATAAACATGAAATGATATTTACCAAAAAAAAACAAGACTAGATTAATCCAAATATCCCCCGACCATAAACTAAGAACCGGCGAAACTGAAATTATAATTGTATAAAAATCAGAAAGTCGCAGACTCACGTTTGCAAATTAAACAAAGATTATAAAAGATTTTAACTCAACGTGCGTTCCATTTAGTTTCTAAACATTGTATAAAAATTTGGTCTTCACTCTTAAAACATAACAAAACATTCGTTTTGAGAAAAGAAAAAAAAAAAACATTCGTATTTGTAAATTTCACTGTACATGGCAACACCACCGTTAACGCCGAGGATGCTGACACCGACGACATTGTCGCCTCTCGGGAGTCCACGGTCGAAGAAATCGACGGCGACGGTACGGCCAGAGATCACGCTGGAGCAGCCGTCGAGTAAGAACAAATCAGCGGGATCGAAATCGACGAAGCTATTCCGGCGCGTACGTTCTGTGTTCCGATCGCTTCCGATCATGTCTCCGATGTGTAAATTCCCGGTGGGAGGGACAAGGCTACACGAGAACCACGTCCACGGAGGGACACGTGTCACGGGGACGCTGTTCGGTTACCGCAAAACGCGGGTGAACCTAGCCGTTCAGGAGAACCCGCGTTCTCTCCCGATCCTGTTGCTGGAGTTAGCGATCCCGACGGGGAAGCTGCTCCAGGATCTCGGGGTTGGTTTGGTGAGAATCGCGCTAGAGTGCGAGAAGAAACCGAGCGAGAAAACCAAAATCATTGACGAACCGATTTGGGCTTTGTATTGTAACGGGAAGAAGTCGGGGTACGGTGTTAAGAGACAGCCCACGGAAGAGGATCTGGTCGTCATGCAGATGCTTCACGCCGTGTCCATGGGAGCTGGTGTGTTACCGGTGACCAGCGGAGGCGGAGGAGCGGTGGAGGGAGGAGGAGGAGGAGGGCAGCAGCAAGAAGGAGACTTGACGTATATGAGAGCACATTTTGAGAGAGTCATTGGTTCCAGAGACTCGGAGACGTATTACATGATGAATCCCGACGGCAACAGTGGACCCGAGCTCAGTATCTTTTTCGTCCGGGTTTAAACGCTGTCGTTTTCTTTTTTAGGGGGGAATCAAACAAAGAGAGAAAAAAAACCACACACGTGCGTACGTGCGTCTCAGTGATCGTTTTTTTTTTTTTCTACTTATATGCTTTTTTTTTTCTTCATTTTATTTTTGCTATTTATTTATTTTTATTTGTTACTTTGGTAATCACTCGAAATGATTAATTGGTGATGTAAAAACATGAATATATACTACATCTTCTGTGGGGCTGTGAGGGAAGTGTTGGAGAACGCAAATCCGAGTAGAGAGATGATCATGTAATCTTGGGTAACCATTCTAGTGAGGGAAACTAGTTTCACGTTCGCTTTTGGTTTTAAATTTTTTTTTCTATTTACGAAATATAGAAACTGAATGAAAATGGCAATCAACTGTGATTTTAAACGTAAAAAGGAGGGGAAAATAATAGAAAACGCTTTAAATTTTACATTTGTCAACAATATGAAATGATTTAATGTATATCAAACATCTATATATATCATTGGTAGATTTTTAGCTTATTATCCCTCACGCATGACGACATATATTACATACGTATATATAAAATACATAAATAGAAGTATTTATATGTATATATTATACATATTTATTAATACATTCACTCACACTTAAATAAAATAAAATTGAAAAACATAAAGATATTTATTGAACAAACTAGATTGTGGACGTTGCTTCATTGTTTTCTTCTCCTATCTGTAACAACAAAACAACTGCCTTTAACTTTTGTTGTTTTTAGTACTGGCTTTCAAATCGAAGGCCCCCTCGAGCACAAATGTAGGAATGTGAATACGTGGCAATATTTAGTTGTACCTGAAGGTGAGACCAGATCCACCTAACTTGTCATCCACTAAGGCTGACAATCTCTTCGCTTGTGGAGGTGACAGATAGTTAACCCAGTCACTCACTTCTCCTTTCCTAAACAAGTGCCTATTCTCAAAATTCTTGATCGATTTGCTTGACTTGTTCACCTCCAACTTCTTAAGAGTGTCGAAGCTGCACAGATCCGAGATTGCATGCACAACACCTTTTTGTTCCTCTTCTTCCGTGAAAGGAACGCCCAAGAAACTTGCAAGCTTCTTCAAGTTAGGCTCGATGTCTTGTTTCAGATCTTCGTACCGTAAGAACAAGACTTTCTCTGGTCTCTTCAAGCTCTCTTTCCAGTATCCCAACATGTGCTCCCAAAACGGTCCAAACCCGATCACCCCCCTGCAATACAGATCAAACCCTTCTTCTAACGACACTGGACTCACTGCCTCCGATTTGATGCTGTTGATGTAATGCCACGAGGAGATGAATGTGTCGAACGGGTTTCGGCACAAGTACACGACCTTCACGCCGGGTTTCTCGATCGAATCCTTAAGAGAACCGAAAGGGACGTGGGTTGCGAATGTTCTGGGACTGGCTAGGCCGGAGAGATCAGGAATACCTCCGTTCGCGTAAAGCTTGTACTCGAAGAAAGGTACGAGGTCATGAGGGTTGGATGTGAGGAGAGGGTGGTCGGTGGTTGACGAAACCGGATCAAACCGGTGTCGGTGAAGGACGGTAAAAGTTAAAGCTTTTAACCATGTTGTACCGGATTTTGGTATGGTGGCGAGAACAACATCGTTTTGGAGGGACTGGAAATGTCTCTGGAAGGACATGATAGCTTGAATCTCCTTGGATTGGCACCAAAACCCTTGGAATAGGTAAAGGTAACGAGTTCTCCAACCTCTCTCTTTGGGGAGAGAATCCAACATCTCTCGGAACTCGTAGCTTAGCCCTTCTTCGTCTCCTTCTCCTTGTCCTTCTTGGCGTTTCGGGTCTCCGTTTTTGCCTTCTTCCTTGAGGAGCTCGAGCTTGTGGCAAATGTTGAAATTTGGGATCGCCATTATTGGAACGGTCTTCATGATGCTTGAGGTCGCCATTGTCTTTGTCATATATATATAGGAAAAAAAATGTTTTGTTTGAATCGATGGGTTTTGCTTTGATATATTTTCTTGAGTAAGTTGGTTGTTTATATAATAACGCAAATGCATGAGATGTGTTGCGTAGAGAAGAGAGCAGCCTCATCAGTTTTTTATCGCGCACGTGGGAAATAAGCGGCGTGTGGGAATATTAGTTTGGCCCACTCCATTTTTACACTTTCTAATAAGAGTGCCATATCATCGTCCGTATTCCCCTCGGAGTTAGTGTAAGGTTTAGTTTGCTGCTTTCTAGTTTATTATTCTCATTTGTTTCTGGTCCCAAAATTGTCGGCAGGAACAACTTTGGAATATTTTTACTGAAACAAACGGCCAAACAAATGAACAATTATCATTTATCAAGGCAATGACCTCTTTTCTGATAGGGCTAGGCATTTAGATATCCGGGTCAATTCCGAATAAGAAAATTTTGATTTTAGATCTTTTGGTTCTAGAAATTTAAGATTTAGTGGGTATTTATAAAATTTCGGTTCGGTTCTGGTTCGGTTCCTTCCGGTTCGGTTCTGGTTCGGTTCCTTCCGGTTCTGAGTTGGTTCGATTTTTAATTTTAATATCCAATTAGTAACTAAAAATTTCGGTTCTCATTTGATTCGGATATTTATGACCTAAAATACTGAAAATATATCCGAAAATTATAAAATATATTTGAAAACTCAAAATTATTCATATTAATTCGATAAAAAATTTAAAAATACATCTAAAATACCAAGATATATTCGAAAACCCAAAAAAGAACTAAACAAATATAATTATAATATCTAAAATATACTTGTAATATCAAAAAATACATTATACCTTCAATATATTCCGGTTATTTGGATACCCGATCGGATATCCATTTTATTCGGATATTACCCGATACCCACAGATATCAATATTTAGGAATCATCGGATATTTTAGTTAAAATCAGATCGAATCCAAATCTTTTTTTTCGGCTCGGTTCTGGTTCGGATTTTTTATTCCGGTTTTTTTGCCGAGTCCTATTTTCTGACATGATCAAGGTAATCACTTTCTATAAAGTGGATTAGCAATAATCGTTTTCAAAAAAAAAAAATGTAACTTCTCAATTTATATCAACAACTTGACTTTTCAACTTTAATGAATTGAATGGAATAAAATAGCTGTCACGAAATTGAATAAAATATCAAGCGATAAGGGCCAGTACAAGATTTACTGAAAATGAAGTGACGTTTCTATTAATACCATATTTGAATTTGGATGTTAGCACGACGATATAACCAAATCGAATTATTATGTTACACAAAATAGTCTGAAATTGGAAGAAATCATCGAACAATTAAATTATGTTGTACTTGTTGACGTTTGAGTTATTTCATCGATTTCTTAACACTATATCAACATCCAATTCTTTTCTTTACCACTTTTGACATTTTTTCTGATGCTCAGCTTCTTTTTTCTTCTCTAAGGTTGTCTTTTTTTTGTTCATAATTTTTACAGTTCGATCCATATTCTCATTCTTCTCTTGATCCTTCGTAGCGCTCTGGCAAGTTGGTAAGCTTTTTGTGTGTTACCTATAGATATCTGGTAAAGCTGCAGCTAGCATATGGTTTGAGGGTAGTTTAGTTTTAGGAGAAAAAGTTTTCGAACCTAAAATCTTTAATGCTATTTCAAGTCAATCAATGTCAATTATCCAATATTCTACAACAACAAAAAAACGAGGCTAAAACGTTTGTCCACCTTAAATTAATGCCCGATACTCTCTTTATTATTTTATCTCCAGTGGAATCCAATTCTGTAAGAATCCAAGTTCAAGACATATCACGCTTTGCCACCAAGTTTGTTGCCATTCAACGCTGGTAAACCTCGACCCAAGATTTAACATTTTTTCACTCGCATGGGTCCACTTCTACCTTTCAGAGAATAAATTACCTAAAATATTAATACGTGTTGATGGCCAACAGTTCAGTTAATTTGTATGATCTGGTTATTAACGTATATATATATATATATATATATATATCGCGCTTAAGATGTCGATTGAATTTTCCAAATTTGGACAGCGATAAGAGACAGAGGCGGACTACAATTATAGCTACATGACAAATAATAATTGAAAGCAGTAATTAACAGTGTATATATAAAATTACAGTATGATTTTCAATATTTGTCTATAACGATGAATATAATACATGCTTTATAACGACTTTTATTTAATTTTGTATTTTTCCATTCAACTTGAAATTGTTGTTTATTTGTGGGTTATCGACATAAGAAAGTTGGTTTTGAGCCCCAAAAAAAAAAGTTTAGTAAGATTTTCTCATTTTTCAGTTGTTTTAGTTTCAATTTGGCAGTTTCTTAATTAATTGAAACCAAAACAACTGTAAAATGAGAAAATCTTATTAAACTTTTTTTTTGGGGTTCAAAACCAACTTTCTTATGTCGATAGCCCACAAATAACACTGATCTGTCTTTGTTCGGTTTCTTTCTCTTGATCTTTATCTTTCCATTTGTTTTTCTTCTTTTAATAAAACTTAATTCTTTATCTTCTAAAGTTGAATACTATTAAAGACGAATCATATTCTCTTGAAGCACACTAACCAGTCCCATATCAATGAAATAACCTCTCCATACCCACGTGGTACCACGCTCACTTCCACACATCAGTCATGGACTAACATGTGACAATAATATTTAGGTTATTCAGACGTCATTTTCATAAGGAAAATCGTTTAAGGTACAAAACTACAATATGGAATTGGTAAAAATATTATCAAAAAATAAATAGATAATTAGTTCGAAATTAAAAGAAGCTAGTTACGGAAAAGCCAAAATTGTATTCAATTAATATTATACATGAGTTGAAATTAATTATGTTCTCAATATATTTTGTGACCCTAACAATATTATTTTGTAGATCATGTTTTACTATATATGAGAAACTGTTCTTTCCTTATCAAAGGAAAAGTAAAGTTAGTTTAAAAAAACAGGTAATCAATTAGTACTATATAAGAACAGTTATATCGACATGCCGTTAAAGGCACATAAGCTATTGGATGCGTTGATGCACTAGGGAAGTGGAGCCTACGATGCTTTCTATATCTTATGCTTTTTGTATTGTATAAGTCGACAAGTATAGACAAGCAATTGACTGAGTGACTTACGGCCTACTTTAATGGAGATGGATACATATCTTTGATTACGACTCTAAACCAAATCCGTGACTTAATTTTCCCTCTACACAGATGCGTGCCGTGATTTTTTCCCTCGTGTTTATCGAGTAAAGATTGCTGGGTCAAAATTCAAACTAATATTGTTGTTTGTATACCTTTTGTTTTTTTGTTTTTTTTTATCTCTCTTCTTAATTGAGGAGTTCTAGATCGAAATACATAATTATGTTGACGGGAAGCATTTGTCTCCCTCCCAAAACACGAATCAAATAAAAGGGCCTAAAGTCGCACGATTTTTTTAGAACTAGCCACTAACCAAAAACTCACTTGGTAGCTGCTAGTTGAATACTTGGTGAATTAGTCACGTGGGCAATGATAGCTAAGTTTTGGAATGTGCTTTGAGGCTCATTTTTGTATTTAGAAAGATGCGCATCTCCCTTATGGTGAAATTTGTGAATTGTTGGTTGCAACCTTAATAGTTAATAGATTCGAATTTTATTCACAAGAACCTTGATGAAGCTTTTGGTTTGTGAATTGTTGGGTGGAATTTTAGTTTCTCTATTCCTCAAGCTGTGCAGGTCACGTAAATCTTAATGAAGCTAGAGCCTCTCTTGGTCCGAGACCTCAATAATTGGTTTTAAGCTCATGCAGCACTGGAGGGAGCTAAATCCAGTCACAACAAAGTCTCAACATGTCTTTGTTTAGGGACTATATGCTATCTCTAAATTGTTCCTTGTGGGAGCAACTTGGCTTTAGGAGATCTCTACAACAATTCTCTAGGATTTGATTTTATGTTCTTATTTACCAGCCGGAAATATATGGAAAGAAGAATAGGATTTGATTTTTGATTATATCACCAACTCATAGAGGAGAGAGTATACATATAGTTATATCCGAATATTAACAAGGCGCATAATCTTGGTATAGGCTTCATTTCATCTTTACAAACCATATATTGAATCCTAGGCTAATAACCCCTTAAGAGGTGCTACTTGCAATCGGAACAGAAGACGCCTCCTCCGGCTGAGCCTCACTGGCCGTACTTTCCGGCAGTGAAGTTTCTTGCTGAGCCACCGGTGGTGCTTCCGTGAGGGCGGGGGCAGGAGCTTGAACAACTTCTGAAGGCTTGAACTTGTTGATGTAGTAGCTAAGAGACGGTCCACTGTAGTCCACTGCTTTCGGTCGAGCCGGGGCATCTTTCCCGACTTGGAGGAGTATAGAGGAAGCCGCAGCGATTGCGATAAGGGCAAGGCCTGCTACGATTGCTGCTGTGTTCTCAGCCCCATCAGACGAAGATCCTGCAGTACCTGAGCTTATCGCGCTCTCTGCAACATATACTGCAGGCTGCAAAAGTAACAAGAAAAGCTATGTACTTAAAGCAGAAAAAACAAAAGCAATAGATTTGATTCAATAAAGAGTAGAATTATTTAGACCTAGAACACCATCTCAAGAAGATCGGGATTTACATGGCATGTTTTGTGGAGGTTGATGACAAAACAATGGAAAAACGAAGACAAAAAGAAAAGAAAAAACCCTAGACACACTCTAGCAAATGAGACCAAATATAGCATCGGACTGATAAGATCAAGCAGCGTAAGATTCATTATCATGTTGAAGATTTTGTTGAAGAGATCACCTAACGCGTTCCTAATCTCATCTTCCTCCGGCCGATTTATACATCTTATCATGCTTCCACTACATTCTAATGCTTATCACAAAAACATAACAACCGTTCCCTAGGCAAAGAAGATCTAAACAAAGCTTGAAGCTTTCTCCCTCATTTGAAACCGATATCTCTCCCAAGCTCTCTCTCACTCAGTTTTATGGTCCTTTCTCACAACCAGGACTGCTTCCATACACATTACTAAAGTAATAAGTATGAGTAATGACATTACAAACCTCAATAGAGTAAACATTAGTCTGACCGGCAGTATCTTTCTCAACATAGCCAGTCCAACCACGCTTGCGAGGAGGGAATGTTCCCACCACTTTGGTCTTCTCTCCAGCCAACCATTCCATGCTCACAGTCCCAACCTGAGCCATCAAATAAGATCATCCTTCTCAATTGTAAACACCAAATTCCAAGTAAGTGGTGTTGAGGAGTCACTAAAAGTAGCCAAAACACTAAAAGAATGTGACTTTCTCTCTGTATTCGAAATTTCAGTCATCAAAGATGATACAGAATTCTCTGTAATTCATCTTAACATCAAAACTAAACTTTCAATGATAAAAAAGATGATAACTTTCCGAAATGTTAGTACCTCCTTGTCGGGAGCACATTCCTCGGCATTACAGTCAGGATCATCGGAAGAAGCTCTAACGACGGATACGAAAAGTTTGCGTCCGGCGGACTTGGCGCTGAGGAATCTGCCAAGAGGCTTAGGCGACGCCAAAACGCAGCCGTTTGGGGATAGCAAGACATTGGAAGTGCAAGACATGCTTAGATCTTAGACTCGGAGGAGATTGGCGCAGATTCTTCTCTCTTTGAGGGTTTTGGTAAAGATGATAAATATGTGAGGAGGAAAAAGAGTAAAGAGACGATGAAGATGATGTGTTTGTGTTTGTGTTGTGTGGTGTGGTGTGGTGGGCTTTTCATTCAGGCTACGCGTGTTACTGCCCACCCCAAAACCCACACAGATTCCTTCACTAATTTAATTGCACCAAACATTTTAGATTTGTTTTCAATTTTTGTAAACGTAACTACTATTTACAGCATATATGCATAAAAGTACTGATCGACTTTAAAAAAAAAAAAAAAAAATACAGCTACCAAATTTTTTTCGTTACCAATAACGGATCTCTAAATTATATAATTTTTATTTTGGCTTTTTTTCTCTCAAGAGTTTGTACTTAGGCTACAATATTTTTTTAATTAAAATTAAATATCTAATAGTATATAATTAATATATAGGATGTATTANGGGGGGGGGGGGGGGGGGGGAATGAGTTTTGCCAATTTTACTGATGAATCCAATCAAAGTATACACTACAACCCTCATTAGTCCTCTTCTCAAATCTGCATAAGTTCATAACATTAACTGATTTTTATTTTTTCCACCGTAGATTTTCTGCATCTCCTTTTTGTCTTCTTCTACTTTGTTTCCCTTCATTTCATTGTCGTCTATAGACCATAAGGAATGATTTCAGTTTGCCAGTGTAATCATCACATCGACCAAAGACCTCGTGAGTTAGTGACTTAGCCACTATGTCTTGTGCCTTAAGCATGTGGGATTCACATCGCACTTTCTCATTGTGGAATAAAAGATATCTATACCAAAAAAGGAAATTAAAAGGTTCGTCATTATGGTGTACAAGAGTAGAGGTTTGGTTATGTCGTCATTAATTACATGATTGATACGACATATTGACTTTCTAAAGTTTATGTGTGTTAGTTTTTGTACCCAAAAAAAAAAAAAAATTCTTGTTTTTGTTTCCGTTTCTAATCTTCTTCCACGTTTTAAGCTTCTTGGTGATTAAGAGAGCTAGCTTCAAGATTTTAGCAAGTTACAGTGGATTGTTGGAAATTTCTGGCTGAAATTAAATTTTATGTACAACGAATTGAAAATGAACTTTAGATTTTTAAATGTACATCTTCGTTTCTCTGTTCTCTTTCGCATGATCATTTATAACATTTGATATCTAACGCAATTACGGTGTCCACGCAACCCCTATAAGCTTTGAAGTTTGAAGTGGGATTCTTTCGGGAACTATGAACATGAAAAGCCACTAGCTGTGTCCGAGGGACCTATATATCAATGAGCATCGATTAATAAACGACAACAAAATTTTCAAATAACTTCAGATCAAAGTAAACATTCGAAATGTAGAAAATAAGTCGGAGCATGTGATTCTATGGATTTATCATAGCAACTAGCATCTATCATTATTACACATTTTTAATAATAAAAAAGGAAAATTTCTAATAAACCAGGTGAATTCAAAAGTATTTAGTATCTACAGACATTTATATTAGTTTCGAGAGATAATACCTCTGAGTAACAATGGTGATAGAAATCATACCTTCAAGGTAACAATGGAGATTAATGAATGGGTTTTTTTCAAAAATTACGCTGGAGAAGAAAAATGGAGAGAACGTCTACCTACGTTGAATTAATTTTTTTCTAAATTACGCTAATGTTATTGTTTGTAGAATTTTAAAAGATCGATAGAAGAATACGTTGAAAACTGTTTTCGAATGCCATTCATGAAGATGATTACAAAGCATATATAGCCTAAACAAAGTATCCACTAATTCCTAACTAAGAAAATCATGAGAGATATCCATTGTTAGTTTGAATGGTTGAATGTTATGATTTTTAAATAAGTATAGTCGCATAGCGCAAAGACCAACAACATACAGTTTCCTTAGTAGGTAATAGTTTATTCTATTAGTTTTGACCCAAATCTCCAGAGAATTTAACAAAAGTTAAAACCACATAAAAATGACTTGATAGGACAAATGCTAGACACCACCGCCCTCTAATAAACAGATGAAGAGTGGTGAAGCAGACAGAAGGAGAAGGACAAAAATGAAAAAACACAAAAACACACAAACAAACAAGTCTCTGCTCAAATACTAGTACGCTCTTAATTAATTATTGTCTCATTCATCTTTTTAAGAGCATCGTTCACGTGCCAACCCTAGACGTCCATTGGGAACGTCGATCAGGACACGATAGTTCTGCTGCTGCATGCTTGCGATCACATTGACGACAGAGTTCACGTTTTCCGGCGATGAGGCAATGGCGAGGCACGACATGCTCCCGGCGCTGCTGTGTAACATCAGGTTATCCGCCGGCATCGTCATGTTCACTCCCTTGAACATGAATGTTATTGTCGGCACCTGGATTTGCCCTGAGTAGCACGTATCGAAACCACCGAGTGACGTCACGACGGCGTTACGTGGCTTCACGCGCTTCCTGAACTCGTTCCTCACCGCCTCGTAAACCGGCTTAGACAGCCGCGTGTAGACAGTCCCTGTAGATGAGAATCAGATGGCCGGTTAAGAAGATCATAGTAAAATACTACGTAGGGATGTAAATTATTCATGTGGAGAGTTATTCTATAACCGAATAAACTAAATCAAACCGAAATGTTTAAACTGAAGTGGAATTGATTCATTGGTTTTATTTGTTAAGTAAACCGATTTTAGGTTAACCAAATTAAACCGATTTTAAGTCTAAAGCAATGCCAAATTTAAACAAGAATTGTCTTATATTCAAACAGAAAACCAGAAAAATAAAAAACTTAAACCGGATTGGAAAATGTAATTTCGTACCGGAGTCAAAGATGGTTCCAGCGCCGGTGGTGGGATTAAAAGCAATAGCTGCCGGCGGTAAATCAACGACTTTCTTACCGACGCGGATCGCAAGGAGATCGACGAAGTACAAAGAAGACCTCCTCGGATTTTTGAGGAGTGGCGTGTACTTCACGCGCAGGGGCTGGGAGGTGGGGCCGAGTCTCAGCGATCCCGAGAAGGCGAGAGACCTGAAACTCGGCAGGCAGTAGGAGAAGGTGGATTTGTAAAGTGACTGAGCCTGTGACATGAGTGATAATGGGCCTCGTCCTAGGCCCAACAAGCCTTGTGGCGGTGGTATGGTTCCTCCACCGGCGACCTTGTTGACGCATCCGAAGGTGAAGGCTTTGATCGGATCGGCGGCGAGGCGGATCGTGTCCTGAGAGAGGTTAGCGGCGATGGAGGAGCTTCCATAAGTGAGGTTGAAAGAACACGCGCGTGATCCGCACGTGGGGTTGGGTACCTGCAGCAAGCAAGTGTTCACGTGAGTTAATGCAGTGTGTCGGTCTGAGTTGTTTAGTGAGTGTTCTGTAATCCCGTGAATGATTTTTCGGACTTGTGGGTGGAATAATCAATTATTAACCACATGGGACCCCACTCTCTGTGAAAAAAACTTTTTTCACAACAATAAAACAAAAATAAAAAACAGTGTTTCTATTTATTTTCCCTTCAGTCAAATAAATTCTAGATCTGATTGATACTCCTCTTGAAAGACTACTATTAGTTTTTGAATATAATTTCTATTTGGGGAAACAATGTTCTCATGCTTAGATCCTAAAGATGAAAACAAATCGCAGGTTAATTACTAATATTAAAATACGAGTACACTATCGTCGTAAGTGACATACATGAGCCAAAAATGTTCTAGTCGCTTATGTTTCATTAATGAAGCTACGACAGTGTAATAAAAAAGTGTGAATAATAAAATTATAATCAAAAACATTCCATGGAACATATTTATTATATCTGTAGCTGTGTAAGTACGAGATTATTATACCTGCTTACACTGAGGAGCATTGCAACTGACGTTCTTGAATGTGGTGGACTTGGCCGGAGAAAAGGCGGTGTTTGAAGGACAGCCAACGCAGCCGGAGCAAGGTAACCAAGCCACGTCACTGCTCGTGTCCATGGCTAGGAGTAGAGACTGAGCTGGAGTACCGATCATAGCCTTGACAATGTATGTTGTGCTTTGCAACATTTGACGCCCTGAGGCGATGGGAACCACAGATCTCCCGGCGACGAGGCTTGTCAAGTACTGGAGACGGGCCTGGTCTTGCGCCAGATTCTTCAGTACACGCGCTTCCCATGAGAGCGGGGATGATGATTTGAAGGGTGAGCAAGGGCTGTCTATGTGGAAGATCCTTAGGGTAGAGCCTTGGTCTTGAGTGTTGGTGAGGTCACAGTTTGGGTGGTTTAACCCAAGTGCTAATGGGATGATGAAAAGAAGTTGGAGGAATATAACTAAAGGAGTCATTGTATTATATGTTTTGGGTTGGATGGGATATTAATTGGTGTTGGCATGAGAGGGTATATATAGTGGTCTGAGCTACGAAATGACCAACTATATAATATCGAACTATATTAACTATATGAATCAAATTAAGGATTTGTTCCACTTATCATAGGTTATGAGTTCGAACTCCAGCGGCGGTAAAAGAATTTTCTTAAGCTGCTATCGCTTCTAGTTGGAAGATATTAACTACTTTAACCGTGGAATTTATTGTTAATATTAATTTTTACCATAACACGAGGTCACGAGCTCCTTTGTCTTTACACACCGCAAAATGTTGGTCTGTTGATGTTTTGCTATATCTTCATGATAGTAATTGACTAATTGGGTTATGCTTTCAAATATCCAACAATTCATTCAAAATGAGTGATTGGCTTCCAGCCTTCGGTGATTCCGACAGGACGCTCAAAGAAAGAGTATATTCCGGCAGCTCCATTGATGCGGATCGGTAAAAACTTAGGTGCTTGTTTGGTAATTACTATTTTTTAAGCATCCCATTATTTCTCTTTTGTCTTCCTTTGTAAAATTGATGTCGGCCAATAATGTATTAATTCATATGTTTCTTTACTCTTCCAGTAGTGCAAAAGTTACTTTCTTGAGATTTCCACTACTTCTGTGGGGTATTTGTTATTGATGGGCAGAGTAGTATAATAATGAAAACATTCCTGTCTTGCAATTAAAATATAAAATGGTAAATGAATAGGGAAGAATTATATTCTTATTTCAAAAGTTATTTTTTTATTCAACAAATGGGTTTATACAAAGATTGGGCTGATCGCATCTGGCCCAATGTGATTCATTTACGCACTGTTGTTTTTAACAATTATCGTGTTATGTTATCCGATGACACCGTAGTTTACACTATATACATACGTTTTTTTCTTTCTCTAACACGATTCTACAATTCCCACCAAAAAAGCAATCCCACTAATCACGCAAAAAAATATGATTTTGCGGTAATAATTGCAATATATTAACTAGTTTGTAGATAAGTTTTTGGCTAATGTAGATGTTATGTTATCGTAAAAGAGGAGCTCCTTTTCTATTTAAATGAGAATCATTTGAAATAGTGATGTCACTTAAAATTTGTACACATCAAAGATAAACGTACATACATCCATGCACTTAATAAATCGATGGAACGATTGTACAAGTGATGTCGTAGTTAAATGAGTGAAACTAATCTCAAATGAACGCTAACTTTTTTTCAAAATATTTATCATCTATGCAAAAACTTGGGGGAAGAAAATCAAATTAGTCAGTGATTTTCGTGAACTTTTAACAAACAGATTCAAAGAACGGCAAGATTGGAGACTTTGCATGACTTTTAAGGAGCTTGTTTTTGGTTGGTTTCCGAGCTAGAATATAAAACCTCTTACAGAATCACTAAAGATCTAGAGTCAACGATCCATAATAATAATATAAGAAGATGAAAGATTCAAGGTAGACAATTACATAACTTCATAACCCCATATAAATTATATATAATGTGAAAACAATGTTCTGAAGCAACATTTAATTGTTTGCCCGGGGACTACGCCAAACTTGTCTCCTCCTACAGACTCTTCTTCTTCTTCTTCTCCTTCCACATTTTAGTTTATTTCTCTCTCTTTCTCTCACTCTTTCTCCATATACAATGCCTCCAACAAATCCTCCGGCCACTGGGGTTGGGCTCGGTTACGGGATCGCCATCGCTGTGAGCATCCTCGTTCTCATCTCCACTATAATGCTCGCTTCATACATCTGCATAAGGTCAAAATCTGCTCGAAGAGACGGAGCCACGAGCGACGGAGTTCTTGACTCGCCGGCGGCTGAGATGAAGCTCGGGCTGGACCGGCCTGTTATAGAGTCATATCCAAGGATAGTGCTTGGAGATAGCAGAAGATTACCGAGGCCTAATAACGGCCCATGTTCGATATGCCTATGTGATTACGAAGCTAGAGATCCGGTTCGGTGTATACCGGAATGTAACCACTGCTTTCACGCTGATTGTGTTGATGAGTGGCTCCGGACAAGTGCCACGTGTCCTCTTTGTAGACACTCACCGGCTCCGTCTAGGCTAGCCACACCCTTGTCCGATTTGGTCCCACTCGCCTTTCAAATCAGGTGAAGGTCAAAGACCTTTCTTTTTACTATAGTTTCTTTTCAACCATAACATTCCTACAATTATATCTTACTCCTTTTTCTTGTGCTTAGAGATTAGAATTAGCGAGTATTGTTATGGTTCAAATTTGTTGTCATATTTTAGGATTGAACTTCAAAGCTAAATAAATAGTAAATTTACTATTTTCCAAATCATATATTAATAATTACAATTTTTGGGACCACTGAATTTCCGCATATGAATTTGCGACGGCAAATCTGGTATCGATTAAATTCACTGTCTTTGATCTGGCCGAAACTCACTCTTAAAAAATCACGTCACGTGGCTTGGGTTCGATCTTTATTGAGGGAGGTTTCCGGATATGGTTAACTCGTATCCTTACCTTTGAAAGTGTATAACAAAAAAAATATATGTCCTGGATGAAATGGTCCAAATAATAATGGTTAATCATATTGTTCTTATGATACGAGCTACGGAGCTAGTAAAGCAAACAGAAGAGCAATAAAGCTATTGATATTTCGTGAAATCCTCAATAAGGGTGAAAGTTTTCGTATTGATAGAGCGCAAGTTAGAGTTCTTGCTATTTGTCCCAAAACGAAGAAAAAAGTTTTTGCTATTACATGTCTTTCATAATCAAATAGGTCAAAATTAAAGCGAAAACGACAAAAATACACACACCCGACCAAAAGTATTGTTTTATTCTTCTCCTCATGCAATCTTCATGGCTCTTGGATAGTTTTCTTCAAACTTGTTTCCGATGCTCGAGCGCTGATTACAATCGTTGAAAGCATAGAGTCCGGAATTTTCATTTCAATTCCATTATTGGCTTCCACATCCTCAGTTACTATACTACCCCGCTCAATATTCTTGGTGGGTTCTAAAATCTCACAATTAGTCTCTTCATTTTCCCTTTGCTTTGCCCACAAGACCGCATACAGTCCAAATACAATCAGTACCGCTCCCATCACCCTGTTGCAAAAACAAATTGATAAGCTTTCATTTGATGGTTATCCAACATTATGAACTGCTCATGAGAAAAGGGGCAAAAGTGGAAATTCACCCTCCAAGGAAGATCTTTTCTGCCAAGACAAAAGAACCCATGATTGCAACAATAACCATCATTAAAGGACTAAAGGCAGTAGCAAACACAGGTCCTCTTTTCTTCATCACTATTCCTTGCACATAGTATGAGATACTTGATGCCACAATCCCCTATAAATTATTATTATTATTTTCCAGTAGACGATTGTAATACGTTGATAAACAATCTTGTTAAATAAAAAGGTCCGTAGAGTTTTATCTCAAAAAAGCAAATACTGATAATCAACCAGGTGGCCCATGACTTATAGACCAGATTACTTTTCACTGTGAGATCAGACGTGTTACATTAATTTTTTTATATCTATGTGTGTGTGTTTGTATGCTATACCTATATATTTAATTTGAAAGATAAGAGAGATTAATATTACAGAGTAAGCGGCGGCAAGGAGGTTCATGTCCCAGCCAATTCTCCAAGCAGAAGCGTTGTGTTCCATGACAAACGTGACAGCAACTGCTTGTAATGTGCCGATGAAGCAAACTAGTGTTGTTAGAGAAAGCTGGTGCTTCGAGTACGTCTTTAGTATTTTTGCCTAATCCACATAAACCATGATCAAACCAATAAACAATAATGGGCGAATAATTGTAAAGTATAATTTTGGCTTTTGTCTTAAACACAAAAAGAATATAGGAAAGAAAATATATTAATTATTGCCCTCGGTTATTTTAGGGGTCTTCAAAGAAGAATCAATGTGTACGTACCTGTAGAACGAAGAGGGAGGCCCATGCAAGGGTAGCAAAGATGAGGAGGATAGAGCCTTTAAGAAAATCCTTATTATCACTTGAATTGCTAGACGGCGTGTCGTTAGCATGTTGGAGATGCATATATTTGGTCCAAAACAGCTCAACGATGGGTCCCTTGTAAATTGTCATTAACATGGCTCCGGCTACCGTCACCACCGTTCCGGCTATTTTCGCCTGGCACCACAGTTTCTTCACGTCCAACATCTCCATCCTGTTAATCAGAATAATTGTTCTTATATATGATATACCATTCAAACCATTAATAGTTTTGCCTAATATCTATGCTTGTGCATTCGTTTACGTACCGGAATATTACGGCCAAGATAAAGGTCATGGCCGGAAGCATGTTACTCATGGCGCACGAGAATGTAGGCGACGTATATTTCAGCCCCATATAGTAGAAGTTTTGATCGATCACTGGCCTGTTAATTTATGTATAGGGAAAAGATATGTTATTCTCTTGTTTATATTTTTAATATAAAGACGACAAACGTCCAAGAGAGCCAGAGTAATATAGAGATAGTGATTAAGTAACAACCCGAGAAGGCCGAGAATGAATAGTTGCATGAAAATGGTGAATGTTATTTTCGGTTGAGCTTTTCTGTAAACATTAAAATCGAAAACAAAAAACCATTAACAAATTCTTGTTCACTGACGCATTTCTCTTCCAAGAAGTGTAATAGAAAGAAATGGATATAACCTTTCGAAGAAGAAAGCGAAAGGGGCAATAACCGCGGTGGCGATTGCATGGCGGTAGACGACAAGGACGTAGTGGCTCATACCGGTGTTGAGGGATATTTTGGTAATTATGTTCATGCCGGCATAGCCAAACTGGAGAGATATCATGGCAAAGTAGGGTTTAGAGCTTTTGAGGAAGCTTTCACAGCAACTGAGCTTCTCCATCGACATTATGCTTTTAGTTTGCGTTTTGAGTAAGTAAGAAATATGTTGAAGCGGTCTTCTGTATTTATAGTAAGATGGAACGTACGTAGTTATGTATTTTTTCTATTTGTTTAATGTTTCTAGGTTTCTTGGTTGACGTCACTACTATTTCACCTCCCCTCCCCTCTATAGTTATTGGAGCTCATATATGAATTCGAACCCCCCCCTTTTTTCCTTTCGAATTCCCTTTTTAATTATATATATACATAACCAAATATGCTATTATGAGACTTCCAGTAGACAAATTATGACATTGTGATACTAATCTAATTTCATATATATATGATCAATGGCCTGGAGTTTACAGTCAGAATTCAAGGTGAGTTACGGTCGATCTAATCGTTAATGTAGTAGTGTTAGCCATGGACAGGAAAATTCTGACAAATCGCAGTAGTTTGTGTTAGGATTATGAAACTCTAACTTACTCTATTGAAGATCCTAATGCTTTAGATTTTTGCTACTTTCCCTTCTCTTGAAATTATTTATTGTAATTTTGTTCTTGTAAACTAGTATTATTACTTAGAGAGAGATAACCGCTAAATCTTATTTCGAAAACGATATGTGATAAATATATATATTTGAAAATTTTGCCTTAATACAAAAAGACGTTGTACATACAAAGAAAAAGGTGTAAAAATACATTTTCTGACACGTATTAAATTAGTTTATTCCCTTATAATCGTCTAAAGTCTAAACATATGATTCCATGCATTTGAGAAAAACCTACATCGATTTGAAAGTAATTAAATTTCGAGCCCCAATTTAACGTTCTATCCAATAATCAGGAACGCACTTTTGATTTTCGTGATTTTATAAAAGTGATTTTATAATATTGGAATTTTGCATGATTCGAGAAGGAGCAGAAATTGTTATTGGAAAATGGGGGAAAAGAAATGGTAGGGCAGGGCAACACGTGGCAAGTAAGCGGAGGGTTTACGGGGAGCATCAAAGGCATCATTGTTAGTGACTCTGAGGTAAGCAAACAAATGACATAGAAGGCATTAAGGTATCATGAAAGTTCAAAATCTTCGAACTTGGACCATTTGATATTATAAAATCATTCAAAAGCTAAGTTACCCCTTCACAAAAGTAAATTACTCTTTCTAATCAAACGGCTAGAATTAAATCTGGAATAAATAATTGAGATACGATGTGTCAATTTTGAGTGAGTCAGGAGGAGAGTAGAATCGGTTTCTTGTCGTCACAAACTTGGAGTGAAAAATGATTTTTGAGTAACAAAATAGGTTTACATCAATATGAACTTGGAGGAGAGTGTGACGAAGGTCTCGGAACCTATATTTTCGTGAAGTCGACAATCTTAACTATACGAAAAATTTCACATTAAGCATAATGGGTAACTTATATCATTTATACATCATACATCGTTAACTAATTTGAGATAGAAATTCATGAATTTTGTTATTATATCATAGCTCAATTAATCAAATATGATATTATAACCCATTTACGAAATAACGGAAAATCCGGTTAAAAAATCTATCATCTTAAGAAGTTATGTTAGGAGTTATTCCACATTAATGAATATAAAGGAAAATCGTAGCTCCGGTCACTAGTTGGTATGATTTCTTGTAGTATGTAAAGCCAAGAGTGGTTGGATATTTTCTCTCTGTTTATTACAGCATGTTTTCTTGGGGTCACTACGCGCCAAATCAACTTGCTTTCTACAAACTATTCACAACTTTAACAAAGTTTGTTATAGGAATCTAAGAGCAGCCTCTTTAACTAGTTCACAACCAAACGGTCCTAGTAACCCTTGACGTATTTTGTTTTGGAATTAAGACACTATCTTCTTCATAGGACTTTTACATCAAACACTAGATAGATAAAACCCGGAGTTTCTTAAGCACTTCTATAGCTGCAAAGGCAGATGTTCAGTAAAAAAAAAAAATCGTTTGTTTTGTTCCAAAGGCTGTGAAAGTACTTTCCAAGTTTTGGAAATAATAATCAGAATTGGACTTTTAAGAGGGCCTGCAATATTTTCTCCATACATTAAATGCAGGAAAAGAAGAGAAAGAGCCAAATGATACAATTTTCTACACAAGCAGCGACTGTTAAAATGTTAATGCTGCTACTCTCTATTTAATCCTATATCATGTTTCCTACTAACCCAACATCACTAATGAGCAATGTGGTCTCAGCATCAACCTTCCTCCTCGTCATAATCTTCGTCGTCTTCGTCTAACCTCTTACCCATACTAGCAAGCTGCATTGGATCAATATTGCCCATATCCGTGATGGACCAACCCGGATATTCCTCTGGTTTTGTTTCTCTTGAAGCTGTGACTACTGGAGGCTTAATCTCGAGGTCGAGCGACCGTGTGTTCAGATCAAAATCATGACCCAACCCTGAGTTTGTGTCGTTACCTACTTTTGGACTCTGCAGCTCTTGATTTGGATGGTTAGATCTGTCATCTACATCATTCTTCTCGATGTTTTGCGGTGGTGCAGGCATCGTGGTACCGTCTTGAGTAAGTGGTGGTGTAGGCATGGTGATACCGTCTTGAGTAAGTGGTGGTGCTAACAATATGGTTGGCTCTATTTCCATCTCGCGATGAAGAAGGTCTCTTTCCGCTGTTTTTGCACTTCGTCCACGTCCCCTTCCACGCCCTCTGCCTCTACCCCTTCCACTGGGCCCCGCTTGCCCCATCTCCTGCTGCAGTGATCACACGATACGAAACAACCACATCAAGACACATTCCTAAACCTGAGAAAACGAGAGACATTGATAGCGAGCAACAGAACGCTCACCACTTTGGTTTTCTTTAGTTCCTCATCGCTGTCATTAGCTTCATCGCCCGTAGGCTTCCTGGCCAATCCAGAAGGGAAAATCAGTTAGACCAAGAATGTGGAAAGCAAAGAAATAAGTAATGAACATAGGATCCATCCAACCTTCTCTTGGAGATACTGCGATCGTCCATGGTTACATCAGCTTGGGCATGACCATAGTCAGGAACCTTGCTGACAACTTCCCTCAGAAAATCAAACACGTTGTATCTTTCGACACAATTTTTTCTGTAGAAAACAAACAAATCAATGAACTTGGATGCAGTATTATGAATATGACATAAGGAAAGCTGGACAAAAAAAAGAAAGACATAAGCAATGGTAGCAAGGCAAACGAGATTAGTAACATCCTATAGTGACAAGGGGAGAGTGAAGTGAGAAGCAATAAGTATGGTTGAGCAATGGACTCACAGGTGCAAAGAGCTGACGGTCTTGGCTCCTTTTTGAAGGGTAATTTCATAGGTATGATCACAAAGGTCTTGTAAGAATAATTCCAAAGCTTTCGCTGTAAATATTATGTGACAAAAACTTAGCAAAATACAAGTTATCCTGAAACTGCAAAGTAATAGTAAGAGATAGTGAACTGACAAACTAGGACAGGCACAGCCAAAGCGATCTTGCCAACATCCTCGTCAGCTTGCATTATTTTCTTTATACGCGCCTGAAAATTTGCAAGTAAAACAATCCAATCATTGTATAATAATAAAGAAAGATCCAAAATTTGAAGTTACAAGGCATGAGGCAGTAATAATAATTGATTAAAAATAAAAACTTTAAAAGTATCTACGCAAGAGAAACCCAATTCAATCACGCAGAGACGAAGAAAGGAGTATGTGTCATCAAAATACCAACTTTTTGGATTCCAATATCGTAGAGCTAATCAATCGAAGAGAACTTACAGCAGGGAAACGAGTGTCGAGCTTCTTCCTCATGATTCCGATGGAACGAAATAATGAAAACGAAACGAGATCGAAAGTCAAAGGCAAATCAATTCCTTTTTCAAACAAAAACAAAGCAAACTTTTCTTTTGGGTGTGGTGACAAGAGTTCGTGGATGCCCACAAAACCAGATCCAACGCCGATTTCCTTCTCTTCTCCGAATTGTTCGTCCGTACGATCATATCCTCACGATTTTCTTCAACTAACAAATTAAATAATATTAGAATTCGTCAAACAAAATTTTTTATTTAAAAAAAAAATTAAAACTATATGAAATACTCCGTTTGTCGCCTTTTATTTTCTTATTAACGAAAAGACGAAATTACCCCTTATGAAGGATGCTCTCCTATTATACACGATCTAGAGACTAATATTGAGTTGTCTTCTTTGATCTACTTTTTCGATTTCTAAAGTCAGTTAAATGACGAGACTTTGTTATATGTCCTTGACATTTGCCATTATCAATGGAAAACATAAGAGTTTATGAAACAAAACAATGTGGAAATTTATACACAGGCTTATCTTGTTCACACCACATTCCCTGCTATTGTATTAACCAAACCTTAATAAATTCACAAACGGTGCTCACGAAACAAAACACAAAGGTGGTAAAGGGGGCTGGGGAGTTTCTCCTTTTTCGTCTTTCCTGCCACAAATGCAGTTGAACTCGCTACTATGGTTCACCTTGTTGATACCGTTCTTGTTCCTCCTGAAAACCACTCAGTAACTGCTCCTCTTCCGCCTTCTCCCCTTGCCAAACCCACACAATATCTGCCAGAGCAGGCCTTAGATCCTCCTCCACTAGCCTCTGATACTCTATTGTATCCCCATTAGATTTCTTCACTTCAACCAGGTGAAACGTTGGCGTCACTTCGAATATTTCTGCATCAATCAATAAAGTCCCTTTTCTTCCCTCCTTTGCTCCCTCCATTTTGAACAAGCCCGCGTCTTGCTTTCTTATCTTCAGGTTCAGGCATTTGGCCACCTCCTCCAGCTTCGAAATGATCTCTGAAGCAGGTTTTCGAGATGTGAACTTAGATTCTTGCTTGGTGTATACTTCTCCGAAAAGTGCTCCCAGATCAAACCCCGAAGACAAGGCGATAATATCAAAAGCGTTCAAGCTTGAAAGCTGGGGTGGCTCGCGGTTTTCTACGTTTTCACTTGGACCTGAACCTGAACCTCCTCCAGCTTCCATGGGAACAGCCTCCCTGACTTGCTTCTCAATCTTTTTCTGCTTCAAGTGTAAACCTTTCCTGAACCAAGAACTCTCCTTGATTCCTGAGATGGTGATTCTTGTCCCATGGTTAGGGTCAAGCATCTTATACAACAGCCTCTTTGCTTCAACGGGAAACCCGCGCGGGCACTTGAACTGTGCTTTGGAGATCTTTCTGTACATGTCCATTAGATTGGAGTCATAGAAAGGGAGATAACCAGTCAAAAGGACAAACAAGACAACCCCGCAAGCCCAAATGTCCGCTTTCGTGCCATCGTATGCTTTACGGTTGACAATTTCAGGGCAAGCATAGGCATGTGTACCACAAGCGGTGTGGAGTAGACCGTCTTGGTGCTTGCTGTCCGCAAGTGCGCTTAACCCGAAATCAGAAACCTTGAGGTTATCGTTCTCGTCAAGCAACAGATTCTCTGGCTTAATGTCGCGGTGATACACTCCCCGGCTGTGGCAAAAATCAACCGCATTAATAAGCTGATAAAAGTACTTCCAAGCAACATTCTCACTCACTTTGCCTTTTGCAATCTTTTTGAAGAGCTCTCCACCTTTACAGTACTCTAGAACAAGGTATATCTTGGATTTTGTTGCCATAACCTCGTATAGCTCCACGACATTAGGGTGTTTGGCAAGACTCATCACAGAGATCTCTCTCTTGATCTGCTCACTGTGCCCAACCTTCTTGATTTTGTCCTTGTCAATCATCTTGATAGCTACACTCTCGTTTGTATGAACACTCCTTCCATAATAAACCTTGGCAAAGTTACCTTGACCCAATTGTCTCCCAACCTCATATCTATCAGTTAATATACTTGGTTTGTTCTCCATCCTAGACCACAGACTTCAAACAAAACCTTAAGACCAACAACAAAAACCGATTTTGATCTTTTATTTTTCAGCGATGACAAGTTAACACGAAACAGAGAAGCAAAACACAGAGAATCTGATTCGAAATAAACCAATAGAGATGAGGAAGAAGAATCAAATTACCTCTTCTGCTATGACAAAGACGAGTCGACAGATGAAACCGAGACACAAAAGAGGACGTGCGGATCACTGCTTTGACCTCTGCTCATCTCTGTCTTGGTTAATTTATAAACTATGCTTTTGGGTTTCCTTGCTACTTGAGGAAAGGAAAAGAAAGCATGAAACATTCAAATTCAAAAAAATCTTACATAGACAGAGTCACAGAGGGCAAATGTTTCCCTGTGGACTCGTCCACCTAACGCACTGGCTATTATGCCCCTTCGATCGTTGATTTTTTTCAGAAGACAAATCCTTCCCTGTTCCCATTTGCTTCCTAAATTTTGTCAACTCATAAGAAAGAAGCACATGTTTAAAACGAGGAGAAAAGAAGTCAAGGAACATCGTTAAGTGTGTTTCTATCCCTAGTTTTTCATTGACTTTTACAAAAATAAACATACGTTTAGCCAATTACCAATTTGAAATTCTTTTAGAAATAACTCTAAAATCTACAATATGAAAGTATATTGACATCTCACTCATGCCAACCAATTTCTAAAATCCTGTCATGGAGTTTTGAAAACAACAGCCGTTACTGTAACGAATGACTATAATATTTGCTTGTTGTATTCACTTTACAGGGATTTGCTTACACACACACACTCTCTGCTTCCAAAACCTTAAGAAATTTATATAGGGTGCTCATGTAAACACAAGGTAAAAGGGCTCGTAGTTTGTTACAACAATGAACTATCTACAATTTCTTGCAGGCTACTGTAAAGAATCAAGTTATGTAGCTGTGCCGTTTTTTTACCTCTGCTTTTGTTTGTCACAGCTTAGAGTGATTGTTCTTCATGCTCGTGTTTCAGTTGAAGCCGCTAGAGAGTTTCTTCTCTTCTTCATGTTCCTGCTACAATGGTTCGCGATGTTGTTCTACTTCTTGTTCATCCTGCAAACCACGCTTTAGCTGCTCGTCTTTCTCCTTCTCACCTTGCCAAACCCAGACAATATCTCCTAGCGCAGGCCTAAGATCCTCCTCCACTAGCTTCTGATACTCCATGGTATCCCCATTACATTTCTTCACTTCAACCAGGTGAAACGTCTGCGTCACTTGGAATATTTCTGCATCCATCGACAAAGCTCCTTTTCTTCCTTCCTTTGATCCTTCAAGTTTGAACAAGCCTGCGTCCTGCTTTCTTATCTTCAGCTTCAGGCCTTTTGCCACGTCCTCTAGCTTAGAAATGATCTCTGCAGCAGGTTTTCGAGATGCGAATCTAGATTCTCTTTTGTCATTGGCATCCCCGAAAAGTCCTGTCAGATCAACCCCCGCAGACAAGCCGATAATATCAAAAGCGTTCAAGTTTGCAAGCTGGGGTGGCACGTGGTTTTCTCCGTTTTCTCTTGGACCTGAACCTGAACCTGAACCTGAACCCTCTCCAGCTTCCATGGGAATAGCCTCCCTGACTTGCTTCTCCATCTTTTTCTGCTTCAAGTGTAAACCTTTCCTGAACCAAGAACTCTCCTTAATTTTTGAAATGGTGATCCTAGTCTCATGGTTAGGGTCCAACATCTTACACAACAGTCTCTTTGCTTCGGGAGCAAACCAGCTCGGGCACTTAAAATCCGCTTTGCCTATCTTCCTGTACATCTCCATCAGATTGGAGTCATGAAAAGGAAGATAACCAGCCAAAAGCACAAACAAGACAACCCCACAAGACCAAATGTCCGCTTTCGTGCCATCATATCCTTTTCGATTGATCACTTCAGGGGCAACATAAGCAGGTGTACCACACGTAGTGTGCAAAAGACCGTCTTGGCGCTTGCAGTCCGCAAGAGCGCTTAACCCAAAATCAGATATCTTGAGATTCTCATTGTCATCAAGCAAGAGATTCTCCGGCTTAATGTCACGGTGATACACACCTCGACTATGGAAAAAATCAACCGCATTGATGAGCTGATAAAAGTACTTCCAAGCAACATCTTCTCTAAGTTTGCCTTTTGCAACTTTATTGAAAAGCTCTCCACCTTTACAATACTCAATAACAAAGTAAATCCTCGACTTGGTGGCCATAACCTCGTATAGCTCGACGACATTAGGGTGTTTAGCAATCCTCATAACAGAGATCTCTCTCTTGATCTGATCACTAAGACCAACTCTCAAAACCTTGTCTTTGTCAATCATCTTGATAGCTACACTGTCGTTAGTGTGAACACTCCTTCCGTAATACACTTTAGCAAAAGTACCTTGACCTAGTAACCTCCCAACCTCGTATCTATCAGTTAGCACACTTGGTTTGTTCTCCATCCTAATCTACAGATAAAAAGACTTGGATAGGAATATATAAGCAAGCCACAGAGAGCTATCAAAACAATTGGATTACTGACCCACAAATCCTGATTCGATATATGCCAAATGGAGAGGAAGAAGAAGCAAATTACCTCTAATGGAGCCGATTCGATCAATAAAGTATGGATCTTTGCTATGACTAGCGCATCAGCTCTGCTCCTCTGTCTTTCGTTTTTTTAGTAATTTATATTTTTGCTTTTTTTGGGTTCTTTTATTTATTTATTTTTTAAAAAAATCTAACACAGATTTTTAATAGTTTGCTGCGTGGAAGTGATTAGACAGAAGAGCATGTGCCCCCTGTGGGCTCGTCCACCTAATGCGTTGATAGTTGATTTTTTATCATCGATCTGTGGTTTTAATTTTACGTGCTACTTTTGTAATTAAGAAAAGATAAAGGCCTCCCAATTAATAGCTAAATCTGTCCAACCATAAGAAATAAAACGCGATTTTTAAATAAATATTTTAATCCCTAATTTTTTCTTTGACTTAACAAAATGAATATACTGTACCCTTGTTTGCTCAACATAAATCTTCACAGCCTATTCGTAATATTCTTCAAGAAACAACCCGAAACTTGCATTTTCTTTGTAAAAGTTGTAACTCGTATAGGCATTTGATGAAAGTTATCCAAGAAAACATATTGTCTCACTTATTTTAAAGTTCAAACAAAATAAACATATTGTCTCATTCACGTATATATGACGTGGATAATCAATTTCATTCTAATTTGGGGATTTCTGGTCATATACATGTTACACGTGGTTAGGTTATTATATGTAAGGTGTGGTTTACACCCTTACACTGATTAGGTTAAGCCGTAATTCACAAAGAAATATACTAATCCAAAAGTTTTGCATTATGGATGAAGAAGAGCTGTACCACATAAATCCAAACAAGAGTGAAATTCTGTAAAGCAGATATGATTACGCTACTTTACATCATTGAATTTCCGTGTCCGAACCACTGACTGATCCATGCTCCAAAGTGATCTCTATATGCATATGTGAGTATGTGATCTTACGTGCACGTGGCTCTCCATGACTGCTCCAACAAAGCAAAATTCTTATCTCCTCTTGAATTTGCGACTTCAAAATCCCGATGTCGATGTTCTCCATATTGTAGAGACCATGTTCATAAGATATTCTAAAGTAATTCCATTAGAAAATATATATAGAGAGAGAGAATGATGAGTAACGAATACGTGCGGATCCTTGGCTACCACCACAAACAAAAACGCGTTTTGATTAATCTCTGTGCCTCGCGAATCTTATTGCGACACTTACAACACTTACACATCTCTTCAATGCTTTCATCAATGCATTTGACTTCCACATTCCTTCTTTTTAAATATAGCTAGCTCCAATAATTCAAGATTATTTTCTTGGTTCCAATACATTTTTATAGTGTTGAAAGGGATTAGGATAAACCACCCATTTTTATATGTATAAAAAGATAAGACTTGACTTTGCAGTTTTCATTTCTTGTTGTAACTTTTCCAATCTTCAAAGTCATATCTTACCAACTCACTCACTATTTCTCATATAAAACGTCAACTATATACTTTTTTACAAGTTCTATATATATCAGCATACACAAATACGCCTGTGATATAGAAATTAATCAAGACACAGATGGGAAGCCAAGGCATGAGTTCATCGAGTCCCTTGGTGGTGAATAAATCACAAGTGGTCATAGTCAAACCATCAAAGCCAACACCTCAAGTCTCTCTTTCCCTCTCGACACTCGACAACGATCCTTACATCGAAACCCTCGCCAAAACCATCTATGTCTTCGCCGCATCCTCCAAAGACGTTCACGACCCGGCTTCCCTTCTTCAAGATGCTCTCTCTCATGCTCTTGTCCATTACTACCCTCTCGCCGGAAAACTTCACCGGCGATCCGACGACCATAGACTAGAGTTGAAGTGCGCTCCCGCGGACGGAGTCCCCTTTGTAAAGGCGACCGCAGACTGCACTCTTTCTTCCCTCAACTATTTGGAGGACATGGACGCAGACTTATACCAACTCGTACCTAGTTATGAAGCTGTGGCTTCTGGAGGTTACAACGTTCTGGCTCTCCAAATCACTGTGTTTGCATGTGGAGGGATCACTCTTGCAACGGCTCTGTCTCATTCCCTCTGTGATGGTTTTGGGGCGTCTCAGTTTTTCAAAGCCTTCACTGAGTTTGCCGCAGGAAAGACACAGCCCAGCATCATCCCCGTTTGGGATCGACACTGCCTCACCTCTAACAATTTCAACATCAATGGTATATATCTAAAGTTATTAACTAATTCTTTCCAACCATCTTAGATTTATATAAATAAAAATATCATCTTGTATTTTCTGAAAAAATGTAAAATATCTTAAAAGTTCACGAACTTCCTATTCAAATTCAATTGATAGTGAATATATTTGGCTCATGCCTCTTATATACTATATTACTTCGGATTTTTTTTGTTTTATTTTAGTCGAGATATTAGATTCATAACATTTGTACATATATATAAGTAGGGCAAGTGGAGGAAGAACCAGCTCCCAAGCTGGTTGATTTCGGGGAGGCTTGTTCTTCTGTGGCAACTTCTCCCTACACACCAACCAACGACATGGTCTGTGAGATCCTCAACTTCACATCCCAAGACATCACTCAGCTCAAGGACAAGGTTGCGGAGGAGGTCACAACTCTGGAGATTCTTGCGGCGCACGTATGGAAAGCAAGGTGCAAGGCGTTGAAGCTGAGTCCAGATGGAACTACACTTTTCGGAATGGCCGTGGGTATACGCCGCATTGTGGATCCACCGTTAAGGGAAGGCTACTACGGCAACGCATTCGTGAAAGCCAATGTAGCAATGAAGGCTGGGGAGTTGAGCAATTCAGCCTTGTCTCCTGTGGTGAAACTCATCAAAGAGGCTAAGAGGGCGGCGTTGGAGAAGCGGTACGTGTCGGAGCAGCTGAAAGAGACAGAGAAAAGTCTGAAGATGAAGGCAACATGTGAAGGAGGGAAGGGAGCGTTTATGCTGCTCACTGATTGGAGGCAGCTTGGATTGCTAGATGAAGTTGATTTTGGGTATGGAGGATCGGTGAACATAATACCAGTGGTGCCCAAGTATCTTCCGGATATATGTGTTTTCTTGCCAAGGAAGCAAGGTGGCGTTAGGGTGCTAGTCACGTTGCCTAAACCTGCAATGGACAACTTGAAGGAACACATGAATCCCCAGAGCTGTTAAAAACTTAAAATATAATAATAAGTGGGTGAGTGTTATCCACAATATAACTTATTTAAATATGACAAAAGGACCTCGTATGCTTTGTGTAACTTGTTTGCTGCTGGCTTGTCAAGCCTTTACATTTGCATAAGTAACATTTTATTGACCAATGATTTAGCGCCACCTCAGCAACGACTTATGTTTTTTTTTCTTTTCTTTTTTTTGAAAAAACAACGTTTGTATCGTCAACCGAGCTTAGCTCAGGTGTATTCCTAAAAGGCTAAAATTCGTTTAGAAGCGACATTTGCTAGGCTCAAAAGGTATCAATGATACACGTGTTTCATATACCACAATCTATAAACTCATTAAAAAGCTTTAAACTGAAAAGAATAACATAATCCCAGTAAACCGCTTGTTTGGTCCTTTTTATTTTATCTTTTTTTATCTGATTCCCCGAAGGGACCCGCTTAATTGGTCTTGTATTTCTTTGAACTTGATTTAAATCCGGCAATAAAGTGGGCTGTACCATTGGTAATTTGTTATCAGACTTGCGAAATTTCAAAGATCCAGGCCCTTCCTTGGTTAGTGTCGGACTTCTAAATGGGCCCGTAGTAACTAAATAAGCCCAATAGTTACCTGAGTGAACAAATTTAGGGTTTCAGGTTCCTTCAGGTATATAAACGCTGAAGGAGCCGCGAATTGCCGCCGCAGAGAAAATCAGAAGTCGTCGTCCTCTCCGGAACACCTGCAAACATGGTTGGTCCAAATCTCTTGCTTTGCTCTCAGCTCATGTTTTATTCCGTCTCTTTTGCGTTCAGCGATTGCTCAGCTCTACATAGAAATTGGACATTCAAATTATGAGCATTCTGTTAGTGTCCTAGGATAAATAGCTAGTCTAGTGTGCCCGTGTCATGTTTCAGTATTCGAAACCTGACACTGCAATGTTATGTTGTCTTGTCTTGTGGGAATGAGGCTCTATCAAATGTGATAACTTTGTAATTGGTATGACTCTTTGGCTTGTGTATGTTTTGACCTTTTTTTTTAATGTTTTATTGTAAAATTTGCAGGCAAGGGGATTGAAGAAGCATCTAAAGAGGCTCAATGCTCCCAAGCATTGGATGCTTGACAAACTTGGTGGTGCCTTCGTACGTATTTTCCTGTTGTCTCAAACTTGTGTGTTTCAAGACCATTCATTTACATTTGCCCGTAACATGTTTCTTAAATTGTTTCCTGCAGGCCCCCAAGCCCTCTTCTGGACCTCACAAGTCGAGGGAGTGTCTTCCTCTTGTCCTGATCATCAGGAACAGGTTGAAGTATGCTTTGACCTACCGTGAAGTCATCTCCATCCTGATGCAAAGGCATATCCAAGTTGATGGAAAAGTGAGGACTGACAAGACTTACCCTGCAGGTTTCATGGGTACGTTTCTTTTTCCGCTTTATGCCTTTCTTTGTGGTTTGCATGTATTTTTGATGATCACTGGCCTAAGTTTGTTGCATTTTTATTTGAATAGATGTTGTATCTATCCCCAAGACAAATGAGAACTTCCGTCTTCTGTATGACACCAAGGGACGTTTCCGTCTCCACTCCATCAAGGATGAAGAAGCAAAGGTAAAATCTTGAAAGTGTGTGTATACGAGACCCTTGAGTCAATGATTGGAATCAGAAGAATAATGTGATTTCTTGCATCTTGTAGTTCAAGCTTTGCAAGGTTAGGTCTATCCAGTTTGGGCAGAAGGGAATTCCGTACCTCAACACCTACGATGGTCGCACCATCCGTTACCCTGACCCTCTCATCAAGCCAAACGACACCATCAAGCTGGACCTTGAGGAGAACAAGATTGTTGAGTTCATCAAGTTTGACGTTGGTAACGTTGTGATGGTCACTGGAGGTAGAAACAGAGGGCGTGTGGGTGTGATTAAGAACCGTGAGAAGCATAAGGGAAGCTTTGAGACGATCCACATTCAAGACTCAACAGGACACGAGTTTGCCACAAGGTTGGGCAATGTGTTCACCCTCGGCAAAGGTACAAAGCCATGGGTGTCTCTTCCAAAGGGCAGAGGTATTAAGCTGACCATCATTGAGGAAGCCCGGAAGAGGCTTTCTGACCAACAAGCTGCTTAAAGTTGAATCATCCAAGGCCGTTTCGTTTTACTCTTGTGTCATAGACTCTCGCTTCTTACCTCAGTTTTGAGCTTTTTTCCTTTTTCATGTTGCTTGCTTGCAAAACCCCATTTAAAACAGCTTAAAATTCCAGTAGAGCGTTTTGTAATGTTTGTATGGAAATTTTTAGTAATTTACTCTTTAAATCAGTTGGACTTTTAATAAATTAAAAAGCAAAATGTTGATGCAAAAGTCTGACGAATCAGTAAGGTGATCTGAAAGACTTGTTTTCGCTTGGAGAGGACTTAGAGATGTTGCAAAAACCTGTGTTTGAAACTATTTAGTACATACACTTGATGGTCTGAATATTAGATTGATATCTACGCTTTTGATTATTATTAGTCTTGTAATTAGGTAACCGGAAAATGTCGAACTACGGGCTTTTCATGGACTCAGCAAAGTCAAGCTTCATTACAGAAAATAAACATATCCTTTTCAGGTGGGATCCAGTTTTTTTTGTCAAAACACCTCTAACTGAAGTATGAACCACTCCTTTGCTTTGCATTGCATTCTTGTATTTGTCCATTTATGAATTATATGTTTTATTTGTTTTGACATTCATTGACTAAATTGACTTGGGTAAGGATGTGCTGTGGAGCTACAGAACAAATATGTTAGCCGCCTTTCTATAAGTCAATATCATTTGGGTGTTCTAACTAAACACGCTTCACACTTGGTCACAGGTAGTAAATAATTCTTTATAATTGCTTTGCTTTTTTTTTTGTTTCTCTTCTCTCATTTAAGTCATCAAAACAACTCTCTTACGTTCCTAGAAACTTTCTCTGTAATAAACGAAGAAGAAGATTAGAAGAAGAAGAGTATCCCATACGTAACCATTGATGGGCTCTTTCAACCAGCAAAGATCTGTCCCAAAATTCAAATCAGCAATTCCGTCGCCGCTCCCTCTCTCTTCCTCCTCGCATTACTTCTCTATGCCTGCTGGCCTTACTCACGCCGACCTTCTCGACTCTCCCCTTCTCTTCACTTCCTCTAACGTAAGTTCCCTCTTCTCTTATCAGTTGAAACTAAGATTATTTTCATTTTCTCACCTTTGACCTCAAGAACCTATTTACCTCTTTCTTTGGATTGTGGAACAACTTACGGAAAGCAACTCCCGATTCTCTTGTTTTCTCTGTTCATCTCTCTCTCTCTTCCTCGTAATACTAAAGATCGTGTTCTGTCGGAGTTCCTCACAAGTATCTAAATCTTTTGCACTTATCTACCATGTTTCTTTCCCCTGAAATCCAGATTTTGCCATCTCCAACGACAGGAACGTTTCCTGCGCAATCTTTGAACTGGAAGAACAACGGTTTGCTCATCGACCAGAATGAAATCAAACCTGAAGATGTGAAGGAGAAATTTGATTTTTCCTTCAGTACCAACCGGACATCTCCTCCCTTGTTCCTACCATCTGTAAGACCCATTTTGCATTGTTAGCTTCTGGTTTATATCTTAAGGACATTCTGGTTCCAATTATCTCATTTTCAGACCGTAGCTCAGCCTTTACCCCAACTGGATGTACCCAACTCTGAGTCCCGGTCATCGCATACAGGTAACAAAACCTCTGAAGATGGCTACAATTGGCGCAAATACGGACAAAAGCAAGTCAAAGGAAGCGAAAACCCGAGGAGTTACTTCAGATGCACATACCCAAATTGCCTCACCAAGAAGAAAGTGGAGACGTCTCTTGTAAAGGGTCATATCACTGAGATTGTCTACAAAGGAAGCCACAATCATCCCAAACCCCTATCCACGAAGAGATCAGCTCCCACTGCAGCAACAAATAACGGCAAATCCCATCAGAGTAGCAGCCATGGAGACGGTCAAGAGTTTGTTGAAGATGAAGCAGGTGTCAAGAGATGGTAAGGCAGAGCCATAATTAAGCATGATATGCAAAAGGAGGAAACAATGAGAAGTGATTTGGATGATTGTGAATGGGTTTATGCAGGAAAAGAGAAGAGACCGTGAAGGAGCCAAGAGTGGTGGTTCAGACAGCAAGTGATATAGACATTCTTGACGATGGGTACAGATGGAGAAAATATGGTCAAAAAGTCGTCAAGGGTAATCCAAATCCAAGGTCTGTTTTCTTCTTCTTATCATTTCTGAATTAACAAGGAGGGTTGACCTAGTTAGCTATAAGTTAATTGTGTGATGCTGCAGGAGCTATTACAAGTGCACATTTACAGGGTGTTGTGTAAGGAAGCAAGTAGAGAGAGCATATCAAGACGCAAAGTCAGTGATCACCACTTACGAGGGAAAGCACAACCACCACATCCCAACCCAAAGAAGATGTCACACCTCAACGTGACAGATTTTTGTCAACTTTTAGTGTCAAATTTTAAGGTTACTAGTAAAAACAGAGAAAGAGAGAGAGAAAGATGAGTTCTTTTTTTTTTTTTTCTCTTTTTGGTCATGAGAGAATGAAGGTTCATTTCTATCTTATAATGACAAATTTCCGCAAACTACACAAACTTTAACTGATTTAGATAATGATGAAATTAAACTGGGTTATTAACAATGTACAAAAGAGCTTTACAGATTTCAGACGTTTTGTCGCAAATGATGTAATAAACACACAAAGAGAGCAATAATTGTTGTTTTTTTTTAAAGAAAGAAAGAAGTAAAAGCACATGCTATTAGCCGACACTTTGAAGTAAAGGCCAGCGAACGTGAAAGCCATTCACTTTTTAAAATTCTCTCTCTCTGTCTGCATTTTCGCCACTCTGACTTTGTCTGCAAAGTAGATCTGCTTCAATGGCTTCTCCTCTTCTCCCGACTTCAACTTCTCCTGATCACCTCCCAGGTGGCGATCCACCGTTGCTGAGCTCTCTACGCGTCCTCGTGTCTCGCGTTCTAGCCTCAGTCCGTCACGCTTCGTCTGACGCTCGGCCCTGGGCGGAGCTCGTTGACCGGTCAGCGTTTTCCCGGCCACCATCGCTCTCGGAGGCAGCGTCGCGAGTAAGGAAGAACTTTTCCTACTTCAAAGCCAATTACATAATCCTAGTGGCAATCTTGCTCGGCGCGTCTCTCCTCTCGCACCCTTTCGCTCTCTTCCTCCTCGCATCACTGGCTGCTTCTTGGCTTTTCCTTTACGTTTTCCGTCCGTCGGATCAGCCGTTGGTCATCGGAGGACGCACGTTCTCAGACCTGGAGACGCTAGGGATGCTCTCTCTTTCTACTGTGGTGGTGATGTTCATGACAAGCGTTGGATCGCTCTTGATGTCGACTCTGGCCCTTGGGATGATGGCGGTAGCCATCCACGGTTCGTTTCGTGCGCCTGAAGATTTGTTTCTTGAGGAACAAGAAGCCATTGGATCTGGCCTTTTCACCTTCTTCAACCAAACTGCCTCGAACGCAGCTGCCGCTGCCATTGCCACATCCGCAATGTCACGCGTTCGAGCCTGAGATTACTAAACATACCATATTCCACCGCATGTCTGAAATTTGATTATTATTCATACACATTTTCTTCATCTTTGTATACAGTTGAATTGTTTGTAACCATTATTTTGTCACTCTTTTGTTTTGTCTTATGCTTTTGGGTATCATATAATTTTTGTTTTGAGGAAAGTTCTAGTACTTATAAGTAGTTAACATTTCAATTTTCCGTTAATATCTAATTCTTGACAATAATTGTTTTTTTTGCCTTTTTCCATGCCGGAGTTTCCAAACATCCGAAGAGAAAGAAGTCTAGCTTTTGACAATGGACTTGGCTGGAGGATTTGGATACCGATCATGATGGTTTATCAGCCGTTCTGAATTCATGAACTTACAAATTTATTTATTTAAAAATTAAGAAATAAAACAAATACGTGTTTAGGAAATTCTTCTTCAAAGAAATGGAAACTCTCTAATTACTTATATGATATTAGGAAAATTACAAATTAAGTTTTCTTAAATTTATAATTTAAGAAATACTCCAAATATGTATGTGCTTAGGAACTAATCTATAAATATATCAAATAAGAAGAGACAAATCAATAAGCTATCAGAGCAATTTAGCTTCGTTGTTCTTCTTTTGTTTTCTTAACAACAACACAAGACTCTAAATCATGGACATGAAAAAGTTGGAGATTATAGATCAGATAGAGAACAATAATATAAAGTATTTCAATGCAGTTGATGGCGACGGAAACTTCCTAATTAACTTTTCGGAACTGAAGGCCGCTTTCTCATTATTGGACATGAACTTCTCCGAAGACGAGGTGAAGCTTCTCATGGAGGATTTGGATACTGATCAAGATGGGTTTATCAGCGGTCCTGAATTCATGAACTGTCTCCGTCCAGCGTGCGGCAAACAACGTGTACTGAGGGCTTTTGATGACTTGGATTCCGACAGAGCTGGATACTTGAGTACGCCGCAAGCACACCAAGCTCTGTTAAGTCTTGGAGTCACAATCTCTTTAGAAGACTCAAAAGCTCTCGCATTCCGCCGGTTCAGCGGTTTTGTCGATAGGATCAACTTGGATTTATTTTACAGAATGACATCATATGCAGCTGTTTTCATGCATCGGTCACTTCCATTGGTGGTGGTGGAAGGGGAAGGACCCGCAACTTGGAAAGAAATTGTCGTTACTATCAACGTGATTCTCGCTGCTTTGGTTACCATTGTTTTAGGCTTCATCCGCATGGCCCCGAGCAATAACACCACGATCACTATGGTGTGCCTCCTTCTCTGGGCTGGAGTTTACGTCGTTGCACTCCGCATGAGAGGTTGTCCCCGTGGAAACAAGTGTCCTTGTTTTCTACCAGTTCCTTACAGGAAGATCATGGATTGTGTGTCGCTCTGCTTTGGACTCGCTGTGCTGTGTCTTCTCATGTATTATGCGAGTCCTCATATGTCACTTGTACCACTCGCAGCCTCCGCGGTTGTTGGAGGTGTCCTAATCTATATGCGAGATTGGTGATATAGCACTTGTAGCACAAATGCAATGGATGCTTATAAATTCTTGTTGCCTTTTTGAATTCTGTTTTTTTTTTCCTTTCCCAAGATTATTTGTTATTCCTTTTTATTTTGATTTACTTGTCATTTTAATTTTTTTTTTGTTTTAGTTTAGTTATCATTTTCATTTTTCAATGCAAAATTATTGATATTTTATTTTTTATAATCATTTATATTCTGCAATTTATTTTATTATTGGTTAAATTATATTTAGATAAATAATTAAATGATTTGTTGTATTAAAAATATAAATATATGATTAGAATAAAATTGATTAAAAAATATTAAAAAATATAAATATGCTTTCTCAAGCTCACTATTAAATACCATAACTCCCTCATTTTCTACTCGTTTTTGGTGACTTTTGTTTCTGCACTTGCTAAATTTCTCCCTCTATTGAATAAGTCATGCGTCTTTTCCTATTCTCTTCCAACCCAACAAACCTCTCTATTTCGAGATTTTATGCATTCCTCTCCTATTCGTTTTTGGTGACTTGCTATTGGACCACAAATCTTTACTGCCAAAAGCTCAGTGTAATGACTTTATCAAAATATGGCCCAATTCGGCCCGTTAGATCTTCCTGCTCTGTATCACGTAACGGTACAATTATAAAGTGGACAAGTCTTTTGAATTAAGTCAGATCTTTGACTATGATCAGGACGGATCTCCTAAAATCTCGGGCTGTGACTTGTGGAATTTTTCGGCTTTTGAAGAAATTTCAATCATTTTGTCTCATTGAAGAATTTTTTTTATACAGTCCCTTGTGCAACAAGTGTCTACATGGCTAGTAAATCACATGAACAATTCTGGAGATGACGATTACGTGGAGACGCTTCTTTCGTCACTTGTGACTGATTCCTTCTTTTTGAGATTTTTGTGGCATCCATTTATGAAGCAGAGGTTGGAAGTCACTGTATGGGGGGGAGAAGCAGATGTCTCATGTTTGATCTAACAAAGTTCAACTGATGATGATGATGAATGCAGCACATGATTTGATTTGGTCTTTGAGTTGATAAAATTTCCAACCGCTTTAGGCATATTTTAGAATTTAGTACATTCTATTTAATAATTTCAAAATAGTAAAGATTCTGAGAATCAAAAAGCTTAAAGAGATTTGGTGTCCGAGGATGAGAAACTAAACAAAGAAGGTGGGCAGGTAGGGGTTCACCTACATCTTGTGGAATAAGAATCAAAGTTTAAAAGCAGAAACTGTTTGTTGTTTAGTGGTTACACCAAATCAGTGTATGCGGGTTAGACTATCCCGGCCTTCAATTCAACTGCATATAAAAGGTATCTCTACTTTCTCTTTCTCTCACAAGTCAGTATCGAAATGGGGCAAGTCCGACTCTTCTTTGTGTTGTTGGTTTTTATAGCTTCACTTGTTAATGCAGAAGTTCACTTCCATGAGTTCATTGTGTGTTTTACTACTTCAACTCCCTCCTTTTTGGTTCCCTCCATTGTTACGCACATTGATGCTCAAGTTACTTTGTTCTTTTGTGTGTTTGGTTTAGATCCAAGAGACGCCGGTGAAGAGGCTGTGCAGAGTTCATAACTCCATCACGGTGAATGGACAGTTTCCAGGGCCAACCTTGGAGGTGAGAAACGGCGATTCCCTTGTTATAACAGCCATAAACAAAGCTCAGTATAACATCAGTCTCCACTGGTAACTCACTCACTCTCCCTTGTATCAAATCTATGCAATGGTAATCAAAACAACAGTTAGATAATCAGTGTATGCGCAGGCATGGGATACGGCAGATGCGGAATCCATGGGCGGATGGACCAGAATACATAACCCAATGCCCAATCAAACCAGGAGGGAGTTACACCTACAGGTTCAACATCGAAGAACAAGAGGGTACCTTGTGGTGGCATGCCCACAGCAGATGGCTGCGAGCCACCGTGTATGGAGCTCTCATTATCCGCCCTCCGCTCTCTTCTCCCCATTACCCTTTTCCAGTTCTTTCCAAAAGAGAGTTTACCCTCGTCTTAGGAGAGTGGTGGGACAGAAACCCCATGGATGTCCTGAACTTGGCCCAGTTTACCGGAGCGGCACCAAACGTGTCAGACGCCTTCACCATCAACGGTCAGCCTGGTGATTTCTACAGATGCTCCAGCCAAGGTGCATTTAGTTTGTGCTTCCCATGCCTCAAAACAGTTACAGCCACCATTGTTTAGTTAATATTATGTCTTGTCACGATGCAGAAACTTTGAGATTTTTGGTGGGGTCAGGAGAGATTATCCTCCTCAGGGTCATCAACTCTGCCTTGAACCAAGAACTCTTCTTCGGTGTCGCGAATCACAAACTGACAGTGGTTGCTGCGGATGCCTCCTACACCAAACCTTTCTCGACCAATGTCATAATGTTAGGTCCAGGTCAGACAACTGATGTGCTTCTAACCGCAGACCAACCGCCAGCACACTACTACATGGCGGCACACGCCTACAGCAGCGCCAACGCTCCCTTTGACAACACCACCACTACCGCAATCCTCAAGTACAATGGCGCTCCCTGTGTTACTCTTCAAGGTAAATTACAGGCACGGGCGATACCTGCGCAGCTGCCAGGATTCAACGACACAGCAACAGCTGCAGCGTTCACAGCGCAGATGAAGAGTCCTTCGAAAGTGGAAGTGCCCCTGGAGGTTGACGAGGACTTGTTTTTCACAGTGGGTTTGGGACTATTTAACTGCCCAACCTCCAACACGCAAAGGTGTCAGGGCCCAAACGGAACACGCTTCACTGCCAGCATCAACAATGTCTCTTTCGTCTTCCCCCGAATTAACTCCATAATGCAAGCCTATTACCAAGGCACTCCCGCAGGCGTTTTCACCACAGACTTCCCTCCTGTTCCGCCAATCACATTTGACTATACAGGAAACGTTAGCAGAGGGCTATGGCAGCCTACCCGTGGAACAAAGGCCTACAAACTAAAGTACAAGTCAAAAGTACAAATTATATTGCAAGACACGAGCATCGTGACCACCGAGAATCACCCAATGCATCTCCACGGCTACGAGTTCTATGTAGTTGGAACAGGTATTGGTAACTTCAACCCAAACAATTACACAGCGAGCTTCAACCTCATAGACCCACCACGGAGAAACACAATTGGAACCCCTCCTGGTGGATGGATAGCTATCAGATTCGTGGCCGATAATCCTGGAGTGTGGCTGATGCACTGCCATATCGACTCGCATCTATTCTGGGGTCTGGCTATGGTCTTTTTGGTTGAGAACGGTGAGGGGCATTTGCAGTCTGTACAGTCTCCACCATTGGACTTGCCCCAATGTTAAAGACTCACCTAGACTTGTATATCTTCTTTCTTTTTTCCCGCATAATTTGTTTAGTATGATTGGATTTATATTACAAAGAAAAAGAAAAGAAAAAAAAGTAAAGAATGCACCAGCCGGGAATCGAACCCGGGTCTGTACCGTGGCAGGGTACTATTCTACCACTAGACCACTGGTGCTTGTATGCTTCATTTACAAAACATACATAAAATCGTTCTAAAATGACACTACACCAAGAAACAATATTACAGTTAGTACTCACTCTCTCTCTCGCCATTGTCAACTTTGAAAGTAAGACAGAACCCAAACTTCGTTACCTTCGCCGCCATGACCTCCGTGCTCGAGTGCTGGTCCAACCGTGGTGCCGGCGGATGCACTGACGAAGATTTAGTCGACCAAGTCCTCATGTGCTCCGAAGACAGGTCCGAATCCATGACCGCAGCTCCACGTTTCGATCAGAGCTCCTCCGCTATGCAGAAGCGGTTTCAGCGTCTAAGCCGCAACGTCTCCGACGCGATCGCATCGTTCAAGAACTCTCTAAGCCTGGATTCGGGGAGAGAAAACCAGAATGCGTCGAGCGGAGGAAGGAAGCTGGTGTGGGCCAGTGTTGTGAGAAACCTTGCTAAAATGTATCCCGGAAGCCAGTTGCCGGAGAAGCTCGTCTCTAATCTTAGGAAGCATTACGATTCTTTGCCTCTTAGGTATAACAACAGCTTGCGTCATTTTTACTCAAGCAATGTTTTTATTCGTCTCGGTTTCTTAAACTCATTAGTAATCAATAGATCTAATTACGTTGATTATGATTATGTCTTAACAGTTACAGTCAGACTGGTTTTGATATGAAAGAGGTGTTTGGTCACATCAAACTGATAGAGCAAGCTACTGGAGATGACAACAACAACAACAACCCTGTGTTTGTGATTCAAGAGGTGTGCGATGAGGAAGCTCAGGGTTGTGTGTTCAAGCTTACATTCGCTTGCACTTGTTCGCTTTCTTGGTCAACTGTTTCAGCATCTCTTGATACTGCTTCCATTTCTTGTAAGACGGTACACATCTTTGAGAAGAAGGGTTTGACTCTCGGAGTTGTTCTTCTTTTGGTTGAGTCCGGACAAGAAAAGTTGTTCAAGACCAAAGTAGAGAGTGCCCTTAGATCTGCGGTAAAGAAGTCCAAGTCAACCTCTGTGAAGCTCCCTTTTGGGCTCTGCGGCTGTCAAGAACAGAACGCGGGTCTTGGAGAATTCGGGGATGTTGATGAAGAGTCCATTGATCAATGTTGTAGACACGAGTTGGAAAATATGAATGCTAGGATCCAGCTTGATATGCCACCCCCATGTTCTAAGTTTTCTGTATCGGTAGATGAATGGCAGACAATCCAATCGGGTGGCGATGATATCGAGAAATGGCTACTGAATTCGGATAATCTTGACTTTGGTGATCAGTTAGGACCTAATTCCTTTAAAGGAGTTTACAGAGGACAAAAGGTGGCCATTGAGAAACTAAAAGGCTGCGATAAGGGGAATTCATACGAGTTTGAGATCCGAAAAGATTTCTTGGAGCTCATGACTTGTGGACACAAGAGCATTCTGCAGTTTTATGGTGTCTGCATCGATGAAAATCATGGGTTATGCGTGGTAACGAAGCTGATGCAAGGTGGGTCACTCCGTGAGCTGGTGTTGAAGAAGAAGAAGAAGCTTCAGAACAAGGACATATTTCGAATTGCTGTTGACATAGCAGAAGGGATGAAGTTTATGAACGATCATGGTGTTGCATTTAGAGACCTTAACACACAGAGAATACTATTAGATAAGCAGGGAAACGCATGTTTGGGTGATATGGGAATAGTCACCGCATGCAAGAGTGTCAGCGAGGCCATGGAGTACGAAACAGATGGCTATCGATGGCTTGCACCCGAGGTCTGTATCTCTGTCTGTGACGCTTTTCTTGCATAATCCTAGTTCACTGATTTACTTGAGCATCATGCATTGCCATTACCTCATCATATTTGATCTGAAAACATTGCATGTTGATTAGATGAGTAAATTAGACTTGTAGGCACCTAAAAGCTACTCACATGCTTCATCATTACATAAACTGAGCATGCCTAATGTTTTTCTGATGGAAATAAGTAAGTTCTATTGGAACTGCATTTTGTGAAAATGGTTGACATCAGATCATCGCGGGGGATCCGGAGAAGACGAGAGAGAGTTGGATGAGCAATGCGTATAGCTTTGGGATATTGCTTTGGGAGATGGTGACAGGGGAGGAGGCTTATGGGTGTTGTTCACCGGTGCAGGCAGCGGTTGGGATTGCAGCGTGCGGGTTAAGACCGGAGATCCCAAAGGAGTGTCCTCGAGTCCTCAGATATCTTATGACCAAATGCTGGAACACTTGCCCCTCCACACGGCCTAACTTTTCTCATATCCACTGCGTCTTGCTCCGTGCCATCTCACGGTAACTAGACCAACTCACTCTTCCATCCCCACCGTTTCCACGAATTGGACTGTGGCTAGAAATCAGTAGCACATAATTAGTTTCTGACTGTCTGCAATGATTAAGAAAGCTGCGAAGAAAAGAAGGATTTATGTAAATTTTGGTTAGATGGTAGCGTTTTGGCTAACCTTGAGAAATGAGGAGGACCCATTTGGGTGACATTATAGATCGGAACGTAGTAGTTAACATATTCATTATAAGCCTCTTTGCAAGCCCACTTCCGTTTTACATTCTGAATGGGCTTAATTTCTTCCCAAAATTGTACCTTGACCGAAATGAGTGATGTACGGATTTCAATTTAGAACTGTCCACCTGGCATAAAGTAACGATTGTTTATGGATTGGCTCCTTCATAAGTCTGACGATGTTCGTTTCATTTTTATTGTTGCTAACGGAAGTCAAAGTTTACTGGGTCAATTTCTAGAGGGAAAGACAGTATCGTGCAATGCAAATGGTGTCAATTTTTAAATTAAAATCGTATTTTCATTTTCCAACTTTCTATGGTTATATATAAGAAAAGGAGAAATGTCATAAAGCAATAACATTTTCCTAAGTTTATTTTGAGCAACTTGTGATTGTTGTTCAAAAATAACAAGTAAAAACAAAAACAAAAGAAAAAAATGAAGAAGGTGGGATATAAAAAGGAGCAGACATTGATTTGTCTTCGTCTCTGAACGACGACTTGAACTACTCCAACAACACAAAGGATGAGTTCCGATCAACGGTGGAGATTGCTCCGAACAGAAATCTCCATCCTCTTCCTCCTCTTCCTTCTTCCTCGCAATCTCACGTTTGGACTCTGTTTCAGCACCGAAGGTACTTTTGTTTCATCTTTCTCTGAGTCTATTTAACTGTTGATGGTTGGATATTGGATGGTGTTTTGCAGCATTGGCGCTGATGAAATTCAAACAGAGAATAGAGAGAGACCCATTTGGAGCTCTGATGAATTGGGGAGAGCTTCCTCATTGTTCTTGGTCTGGTGTTGTCTGTTCACATGATGGAAGAGTTGTCATCTTGTAAGTCAGCGAAATCCTTCATAAGATGCAGTTACTTTTTCTCAGCTTTATTATTTGATGTCATCTTGTGTAATTGGATAAAACCGTAGAAATCTAAGAGATCTCTCCCTGCAAGGAACACTTGCACCTGAGCTCGGAAACCTAACTCACTTGAAATCTCTGTAAGTACAAACGTTTTTTCCAACACTCCCTCAAAACTATGCATGTATCTACAACTACTTGTTCTTGTGGGGTTTTGCAGTATTCTGAGAAACAATTCATTTTCCGGGAAAGTACCTGAAGAGGTAACAGAACTACAGGAGCTTGAGATCTTGGATTTGTGTGACAACAACTTTGGCCAACCTTTCTCCTTGGGTCGCAGGCTGCTTCAGATAACTCCCCCTGGACAGAATCCAGGTTTCGATGCAGCTTCTCCTCCTCCTCCTCCGTCGCCTGAAGAGGAAGCATCCGCAGATATATTTTCCCCTCCTCCTCCGTCGCCCGAAGAGAAAGCCTCCGCAGGTATCTTTTCCCCTCCTCCTCCTCCCCTGGTTAGAGGTGCAAGCCCTCCTGCTGGGGATCCAACGGGGCTCCCAAACCCGCCTCCAGCTCGGCCTCAACCATTTCCCCCTCCAGCTATGCCTCCAGCTCAGCCTTCACCAATTCCGCCTCCAGCTAAGGCTTCACTAGTCCCGCCTCCAGCTCTGCCTCCTGCTAGCAAGAAAAAGAAATTTACCGTTCTTATAATAGTCGGAGTGCTTGTAGGTGTATTAAGCGTCATGGCCGCATTGATGGGCTTCTTTCTTCTCCGGAAGAAAAAGGTAAAAATGATAAAGCCATGGGCAACTAGGAGCATTGGCCAGCTTCAGGATGTTGTTATTACAGGTATTGCGTTTTCTTCAGTCACTGTGTTATGTTTTACTCCATATATAAATGACATAGCAGATTGGTGTGTGAGTTTACTGTACTTATGATTCATGAAGGTGTTCCTAAGCTGAAGCTTTCGGAACTAGAAACTGCCTGCGAAGATTTCAGTAACATCATAAGCTCCACATTCTCAAACGCCACCATTTACAAAGGAACTCTCTCCACTGGCTCTGAAATAGCCGTTCTATCTCTGGCACCTGGATCCCTCCATGACTGGTCAGAGGATCTCGAAACACAGTTCCAACAGAAGGTAGCATCAGAAACTAATTGCATTCTATCTCTCCTTTTCTTAAAACCACAAGTAACTTTCTGAACACGACACAATCCTGCAACGCAGATACAGAGGTTATCTCAAGTGGACCACAAGAATTTTTTGAATGTTATCGGATACTGCCATGAAGACGAGCCCTTCAACCGGATGCTGGTTTTCGAGTACGCTCCTTACGGATCCCTCTTCGAGCATTTGCACGGTCCGTAATGCCACATCGTCAACAGAGTCAGCCACATCCCTTTTCATTTAACTAACTGTATGTAATGTTATTTGCAGAGCAAGACGCAGAGCACTTGGACTGGCCAAATAGACTGAGAATCGCAATGGGAATAGCGTACTGTGTGGAACACATGCAGAATCTCAACCCTAAACCCATCTGCCACACCAACCTCAACTCTTCTTCAGTCTACTTGACAACAGATTACGCAGCCAAAGTCGCTGACTTTACTTTCCTCAGCTCCAGCTCCACACCACTTGATACCCAGACCAACTATGTCTTCAGTTTTGGCGTCATTCTGCATGAGATCATCACCGGAAAGATCCCGGATCCGGATTCTCCCATCAACCAAACCAAACCGGCAAGAGAACTTGTGGATCCGACCCTGAAAAGCTTCGACGAGAATGTCCTGCAGAAATTGTGGGAAGTGGTTATAGAGTGTTTGAAGCAGAGGCTGGAAATGAAGGAAGTGGTGGCTAAGCTGAGAGAGATCACCGGAATCACGGCGGAAGCAGCGTTGCCAAGGCTATCTCCGGCGTGGTGGGCGGAGCTGGAGATTATATCCACTGAAGCAACCTAAAGTGTGTAGATTTTTAGTATATATGTGTACACAATCATTTGCAATTTGAACAGTAAAGTAATGTATTCATCTCTTTTCTCTGTATAAACATTTTGTTTTTCATCTTTCATGATTGATGATACCTTCCTTGAGAGACTAGAGCTTCCCATCCTCTGGCTTTAAGAGTAACAGTCCAAGGATCCAAATGACATGAAGTTGAGCTGTATGATTTAAAAACTGATGTCTGAAGAATCTCCTTGTTCAGCCGCTCAGCTCCACGCCTCAAACGACATGAAGTTGAGCTGTAATTTATACAAACGACTCATACATACAATGACTCCCACTAGGCTGGGCCTTCCCATGTCAGGCCCGTATAACAATCTCATTCTAGGTCTTGGGCCTATCATGGATTCATGGGCGGGAAATTTTTTACTTGATTAGGAAATTTAGAAGAGGATTTCAATTTTCACAGTTCAAACAAATCATCTCTCCCTCTAATGATGTCTTCCACTTCCAGTCACACACCCATAAGTGGAATAAGTATTACGAAGTTTGTACTTATTTTCTTGTGATATTTGTATGTGTCCTTAATTATATGTGCGCGAAAACAGAAAGCAAGTAGGACAAAAAGAAAGGAGATTTAGAAGAGACGTAGGTGTGTCTGCATGGCAATCATTATATAGCCGTTTTTTTGTACCTCTCTATATACAGGCGTTTTTAATATCATTCAGAATTGGCGTTGTCTTATATTAACAGACAAATCCACTTTTGACGTAGCGAAACAGAATACTGTAACAAAGTGTCCGAACAAATTTACGCATGACAATCATTATCTATAGTAGGTTTTTGTTTATAAATTTTCATTAAGCATTAATGTATGAACTGATATGTGTTCTTTTCTCCACATAGTAGAGTAAACATTAATGCGGTCAAGTTAGTTTTCGTTTCTTCTCCGAAATTTGAACTCTGTTTCAATTTTGTTTAAAAAATCTTAGAAAGAAAGAAGATACAATCCAATTATTCAAACAGAAACGAAAGCCATACAAATTAATGTAAACTGACTTGATAACAAAAAACATTCTGTAAAACGAAACACATGAAATTTGGTTGAATCTAGAGATAAGAAGGTGCATGGGGGTAGTCAATTCAAATCAACCATTTTCTTCTTCAGCCTCTCTATCTCAGCTCTGTACGCCTTTATCTCTTCTGTTAATCAGCATTATAATATTACTATTATCTCAATTCAAGATATTTATCTAATTAACAACTATTGTATATACCTTGATCAGAGATAAAACGTTGAAGCCAACCAGACATACACTCCTTAAGCTCTTTTTGCTCACTTTCTAGACATCGCTTCTGCTCAATCGCCATCCCTAGTTGGGAACGCAACATACTCACCTGCCACTATATCTCCACATTTATCATTATGAAACTACATATAGATACAGAATTAAGATATATATATATGGTATGAAAGTAGTATTAATGTCATTACATACATGGAGATCCCTCGATTTCTTCACTAGATCATCAACATATTGAACCTTCTTCCACCTTGACTTCTGAGCGGCAACACGGTTGGAAACTATGCTGTATAATTGTATATATACATGCAGAGACCAAAATTAAGTTAACTAGCGTTGATATACGTATCAAACTACAAGATAATTAAACGTGATCAAACTATGTAACCGAACCGTCTGAGCTTCTTCGGGTCCATGGCAGGGTCAATATTCTGACGCAGACGAATGGTGAAGCCAGGCTCAACTTCATAGTTGACGTAACCTGCTTTCTTCTCTTCCTCTTGGCTACCAGTACTACTGGACACTCGAAACGACGTCGGCACGGGAAAGCTTGGCTCGGACATGTTTGTTGTTGCAATTAAACTCAATGAGGACAAGAAAGTGTGCAAAACTTCTATAATCTATATTGTGAGTAATTAGTAGTGAGTAGTACTACTTTCGAGTTCTCTATTTATAGTGAGTAACTACCTGTAAAATACCCTATTTGACCTTGTTAAGTAATTAGCTGGACTTGATAGTACTTAAGACAATAATTACGAGAACTGATTTGACCAATGCATGCATTTTCGTCAGTTGGTAAAACACTAAACCTTATCAACTTAATTTGTCAATTTTAAAAATCATCAATACACACAACTAATATATTTCAATACGTACAAAATGTGAGTATTATACTGGCTGGTTATTACCACTACATACATATATAGTAAAAGCATACTTTCTAAGTTTTAATTATTGGTCATATATATAAGTTTTAAATGGAAAATGTTATAACTTGTTAAAATAAGCAGCCCTGGAAATGAAGTACGTTAATATGTATATAACATAGTAAGAGAGGAGCAGCAGATTTTTCAAACAATCAGTTTCTATGTTTTGTATTTCAAAACTATCACCTAAGTTTCAAAATTGTAAATGCTTATGCGGATGGTGATTCAAATATACAATGTATTTAGCAGGAAACCAGAGAAAAGAGGGACATATTTTACAGTAACACAAAATCAGTTGAATGTAATTAAATTAACTACTCCATGTGGGTATGGACCGTATGGTTAATTCCATGAACGTTTGTGTGGTGTTTTCCAAATTATAAAATGATTGGTAAAACGGATGCTCTCCAGTCACCATACAGAAATTAATAGCTTAGTTTTGTGTATGGCAGAATATGATCTATGAGACGGTCTGTTATTCCTAAGTTTAGACTGTATATAATAATATTAATGGGATGGTTTATGTTCGTGTGTTATGTGCTACAAACAATTACTTTTTCTTAACAAAAATTAGAGTAAAAAAAATAATATATGGAATGAATCGAAAATGTATATAGTTACGTATATAGAAAGATGGTTAAGTACGTAGTTTCATTAACTTTTCGTTGAATGTACCCAGAAGTGAAAAGAGTACGAAGTTTCTTAGATGGATGAATTATCCGATTTCAGAGAACATTCTGGCTTGACTTATTAAAAAGTCTATCATGATGATGATGAATCGATAATAATGGACCGTAATGGATGATATGGACGTGATGAGCTCCATGTGACACACTTATTAGTGGTGAGGTACAATGCGCAAGAAAGCAATTTTGTTTATTTTATTTGTTATAAATGAATAGTTGGTAAGTAACTTCACCACACAAACATTATTTAACAAGTTTGGACTATTGCATTGAAACTTCACACTTAAAAAGAATATATATATAATCTGCAGACCCAAGACTCATTTGTACTTTGGGTCTATAAAGAATATATATAATCCATAGAGAAAGCCCAAATCCCAAAAATCTTTTTATAATCTATACAAAGCTTTCTATCCACACCTCATTGCCACAAAGCTTCTTCTCTCATCTCACAAAGAGCTTCTCTCATACACTTTTGCCCCTTTATAAAGCGCGCCAAGCAAGCTCAATTAACGAATCAAACTACCAAAGACTCTCTCATTTATTTTCCATTTTTTCTTAGGCCGCAAAGATGTTGGACATAGCGTTTGAATTGATCGGAGAAGCCACCTCGAATTCACTTCTTATGTTCTGTTTCTGCAACCTCATTATAGTCATAATACTCACTGGATCATCAAAACCCGGTTCGATGGATTCACAAGATTACACAGTGACTACCTCCGTCAGCTTCAATACGTGCCACCTTGCTTGTCATGATCTTGATTGTAGTGATGATGATGATGATGAAGAAGAGATGACTGTCGTTGATGTTTCATCTGCACAAGATGAGTCCTTGACCGATGCCTCGAGCATTTCTGACGTATACGAGGACAAAGAAAGCAGCCATTGTTGTGATAATGATGATGAGGAAGAGGTAGAGGAAGAGGAAGACGAGGATGGTGAAGATGATGGTGAGAGCACTGAGGCTGATGTTGAAGAGGAGGAAGAAGACGATGATTTGAGAAAGAGAGCAGAAGAATTTATAGCAAAAGTGAACAACGAATGGAGGCACGAGAAGCTTAGAGCTTTGAATTCAGTTTATTGATTTGATCAAACACACAAGTGAATCTATTTAAACCGTTTGTGTAGATTTGAACATACTTTTTTTTTTATCTATGCATAAATTTTGTATCATGATTTTTCCTGTCTTAAAAGAAGGGTGAAATTACATTACATGTATTCATAAAACAAACAGTAGTTGTGTTAGTTAACCTCTATATTTAGCCAACGGCCTTGTGGTTTAAACACCGTCGTTTTTGTAACCACGCCATCTAAATTTGCGCCGTTGCTTCATTCTCCTACAAAAGTTTCTCCATCATCATCGCGGATTGGCTTTATTCTCATCAATGCGAGACAATGATGGATCCGGAAATGGCAGATATATTTACACGAGATTCCTCCTTCGTTGAGGAGTTCGATATCGATTTCGAATTCGACGCCCCTCGTTTCTATGATTTCTCCAAACAAGAACTTGATTCAGAAACAGAGGAAACAGAGCTCTGGTTTGAATCAGCTGGAAACTATCCTCCTTCGCGTAAGATCTTCATCTTTTGATTCCGCGTAATTTGGGGCACTTTATGTTTCCTCATAATGGTTATACCTTTTTCTGTCAGCATTTAGCCTAAATTTGAGCTGGAGATTCGACGATAAACATCTCAAGATCCCCAAACCCATCTCAGATAAATACAACGGTAATATAGGCAATTCTGTTATTTGCTCTGTTTTCTTGCGACTCAAGGTTTTGCTTATGGTCATCAGGGTTCATATATTATAACCAAGCTGCTAAAGATGTTCAGAAGACTACAAAAAAGCCTAAAACCAAACCTTTTTTACGAAAGAACTCAACTTTGACGAGACCCACTGCTTCTTTGTTGGCAAGACAGAACAAACCTCTTGACATTTACTCTGTTCAGCTTCTCACAAGGTATAATCACATATATTTCCTCTTTGATCAATCTTTCTTTTTAACTCATTTTAATGTTTTTGTAGGTGTCAGAGATCATTAGGAAAGTTCGATGATAAGATCTCTCCTCTTTTATGCTCTATGCCACATCTACAAGATACCAAAAGACAAAAACTTGAATCCGGTTTCTTGCGCAAGGTCTTTATTATTTACTTCTCTCTCTATCTCAAACCCATTTTTGTTTTGGGGACTAATCCTATTCACCCTTGTGAATTTAGATATCACGGTTGGAACAAACTCCCTTTGTACATAAGCTTCCAAAGAAGGTAAACTCCCTTTGTACAAGATTAAACATTCATTCTCTCATCTTCTTGTATGTGATATATTTGTATTTACAGGGATCCAAAGTCACTGTTCCAAAAGAACCTAATCTCAAGACTGCCCAAAGAGCTGAGAGACTACGGTAAGGACTATCTCTGACATGTTTTGCTCCTTTAACGCCATGTTTACTACTTCTCTGCTATGAATCTCTTCCAGGTTTAAGGCTAATTCAGCACCCGAGCAGATAGCAAGATTTAGTAGCTCTACGATGAATAAAAGAGTGCGTGGGTACCTTTTTTTTTTGTTTCTTTCACTGTCACCAAATCAGAAGCAGTACCATTACAAACCCTTTTTTGTGTCTGAACGCGTTTGCAGGTTCAAGAAAGTTCTTTAACATCTTCGCATAAAAAGTATACGCCTCGCTCTCAAGATTTCCAGGTCTAAATCTTGTAGAGAACATTTTGAAACTCTTTATCATACCAAAATTTTACCAACATCGTATTTTTTGTTCTTATTTTTTTGTTTTATAGGGGTTTCATCTAAGGACATCTCTTAGACCGAAGGAACGCTCTTCGAGTGTGAGTCTCAAATCTCCATTGCAGGCTAAAAATACACCCACGGATGATCCTACACACCCCCTAACGTTAGTCCATGAATCTTTTATAAATCTCGTTCCTTTGGTCCTTCTCTTGCATTGACTCAAACTAGAATCAAACTTCTCAGAATGTTCTCTCACATCTTATGCAGGTCAAAGTCCATTGGTTCCAGAAAAGGTAGGAAAGTCAAGGAGTCTTGCGGCGGAAAGACAAATAGTCAAGTTTATGAATCTAAGATTAGCCCTCTAGACGCAAAGGTGATGCAAGTTTCCTCCCCCAAGGAGAACAAGAATCCATGAAAGATCTTTACTTAAAACAAAAACTCACCAATCTTTCCTTTCTTGATAGAAATCAAGCAAATTTGGTGAAGCAATCGAAATCAAACATGTCAACAATTTTCCGAGGGTAAGTCACTCATACTGCAGGTTGGTTTTTGAAACTGTTACAATGTTTTCATGGATCATGCGATAGCTCTAAAATGGAGAACCATTTATTCCCCTTACTAATACCGTGTTTTTAGTTCATCGAAGGAATTTGAAGCTCCAAAGGACACAAACTCCCAAGATGAACCTTTTATTGAATCTCTCAGCAAAGTTAGTAAGCTTTTCATCATCTTCAAATTTGCATTTATTTTGTTTTTTGTTACGAATATTAACAATGTTTACCATTCCCTACAGCTATGTCTCACTTCAGATACTGATTCGGTCGCCGTACTTTTAGATTAGTTGCTTCTCTTCATCTCTTGCATCTCCTCTACATAAAGATTTTTCAAGACATAATCGTGGTTGTACAAATTAGACGTAGCTATGAAGAAATCTGAGAGCTTCAATGGGATAAAAATATCCTTCATATTTAACAGGTATTTGAAACCTACTGCTTTTGATGTATTTGGACCAAACAACACATTTCCATCAGATCACATTTCTGAAACGTGCTTGAACCATTGGCGCAGGACACATACACCAGGAAGTACCCAATCGCTCCTTACGATTCACATTTTCTCTGAAAGCTTACATATATGCCCTTTAATTAGATAGTAGAGGTTTCATAAACTTGCAATGCTTGTGGGCGGTCAATGAATAATGTACAAAATATATTCAGTGTGATAGAAGATGTACCAATTAATGGATATGTGTGCATTAAAAGAGATTGAAAGACTTTAACGAACTCGTGAAGATGTCCCATGGAACCCCACATTTAACTTCACCTACCCCTTTTCACCTATACCATACCATGTTCTTGTCTTAAATGTCCTCTCGCTTTCCCAAAACGCCCTACATACTAGCCCTAAATCACATAAAAACCATCCCCTCCCACTGTTCTTGCCACACAAGAAACCCAAAAAGATTAAAGAGCCGCCTTACAAGCTACTTTTGGAGATAGCATCACGGAACTGAACGACCCACTGTGGGGATGTGGTATCTGAAGAGTGGCTCTCACGCCGTTCTTCCACTCCCTGCAGTTTTGCAGGAGAAGGCAACTTCTTTGGAGGTGGCGACGGGAGAAGAGAGAGCAGAACCCTGGCGACCTCCTGCATAGTAGGTCTCTCCACAGGGTTTCGCTTAGTGCACAAGAGAGCCAGTTGAAACGTCTTCTTGATGTGCCCTGAGTCCACGCAAGTCACTGAAACCTCTGCATCAACCGCATCCATCACTGTGTTATCATCCGCCTTCGACAGTATCTGCAACAGAAACCAAATGATATCTCATAGTTAACAAGCTTGAGTAACACTATCCTCGATAAAACTCTGTTCCACATGAATTAATACCATTTGATGCAAGTTGGCCTCCTCATCCACAGCCTTCTTCCCGGTCAGAAGCTCAAGAAGTACGATTCCGAAGCTGTAAATATCAGACTTCTCGTTCAGACGAGAGGTACGGGCATACTCTGGGTCGATATAGCCAATGGTTCCAAGAACATAGGTTGACGCATAAGTTCTGGTGGCTGGTATGCTCTTGGCAATTCCAAAATCTGACAAACGCGCTTCGAAGTTCCCATCAAGGAGTATGTTTGATGACTTGATATCCCGATGAATGATCCTAGGAGTGCAGTCATGGTGAAGATATGCAAGTCCTTGCGCAGCTCCAACGGCTATCTTCAGCCTTGTTTCCCAGTCAAGCTTCACTTTCTTCCCAGGCCCTGCATCATACAATCACAACTTTTAAGTAGTATACAAAATATATGAAAAAATGCAACTGACACAAAAGAAGATGAGTAGCAAACCATGGAGAAGGTCCCAAAGAGAGCCATTTTCCATGTAGTCGTAGAAGAGGAGGTTGCCAAATGGAGACAAGGCATATCCGTGCAAGCTCACAATGTTTCTGTGTCTTATGCTACCAATGGTCTCGAGCTCTGTCTCAAACTCGCGTAAGTTGTGGGGATGGTGATTGTAGATTCGCTTAATGGCAATAGGTCGGGAACTTTTGGAGGTGCACTTGTAAACCGTGCTAGAAGCGCCGTAACCAATGATGTACTTCTCGTTGAGGTTCTCCGTCACTCTCATGATATCATCAAACGTGTGAATAGCCATGTCCATGTGAAGAATCACCAACTTCGTTGACCCTGAAGGTTTCACAAAAGTCTTACCATAATGCTGCTGTCAACTCTAATGAACAGGAGAAGAAGAGAGTAACTGTGAGACCAATACCTTCGGGCTGTTTCGTAGACACTGTCAAGACTTGTTTATGCCGCTTTGACTTGTAAACCGCAATGACTACCATGCAAATGAGAGTCATGAAACCGAGAACCATACAAAGCACGGAAGTTCTGGTGAATACTGTCAAGGGAAAGAAAGGTCCAACAAAAAGTTAAGAAAACTAACGGTTAAGGAAAATGCAATAGGGTAAGTGCAAGTTCAGATACCTTGTGACTTGGGCAAAGAAGGGCCACAGATTGATCCAACCCAGTTCCCGCAGAGAAACGGATTTCCAAAGAAGCTTTAAATGATATAATAGATTTAGAATACTGATCATACGACAGGTAAAGTGTATTGGAGATATCGCAAGCTTATACCTGGCCGGGGCAAAATGTGAGAAGTTTTTCATAGGTGGGATTATTCCAGATAGATTGTTGAAGGAGATATTCCTAGAAAGTACATAGAAGCATAAAAAGATTTGATTAAAGTGGCGACCATATCATTATCTGGGAGTTAACATCTGTATAACAAAAGAACACTCACAGATTGCCAAGACTGAAGCAATTCGTTAGCTGATCTGGAATCCTCCCATGAATCTTGTTGTTGTTCAGTATTCTGTACAAAAAAAAAAAAATAATAACAAAAACAAATTAATGTCTCCGTTTTAGACGTAAAAAAAAAAAAGGGATGGGGTACTTACAGAGAGTTAATGTTCTGCAAAAGGCCAAGTTCAGTTGGAATAACACCGGCAATAAAGTTGAATGATACATCGCTGAGAAGGAAGGATAAAGGTTGGTAAAGAGGATCTTTATCATAGAAGAAATACTTTGAGCATAAAGAAAAACTTTACATGATCTGAATGCTTCGGAGGTTCCCAAACTCTGCAGGCAATGGTCCATTGAGATAATTTCTACTCAAATTTCTGAAATTTAAAGTATATTCAAGTCAACAAAACCGGAAAAAATTATTGTGAAATCAACGCAACATCAGGGGTTGATGGAGAAGACATACAAGATGAGTAGATGCTCAAGATCACCAAGTGTCAATGGTATTGATCCAGAGAAATTGTTGCCAGATAGGTCTCTGAAACCAAAGCTTGTATGAGTTGAGTTGGTCCACATATATAGATATAGAAAGGGGAAATAGGATTCAAAGCACCAGAAAATAACATACAAGGTATCAAGATTGATAATATGGCCAAGCTCAGCAGGTATTTTGCCCTTGAAACTGTTTGAAGAGAGATTTCTGCAATTTACAGCAATGACTAAAGATCAACAGACTAATTATCCAGAGAATCATGCTGATTATGCAATCTTTGAAGCTTACAAGTATGTCAAGCTTCCAAGATTCCGGAATCCAAGAGGTATCGAGCCACTCAGAAAATTCCCATGCACATTGCTGAAAACAAGAAAGGCAGAATAAGACTTATATACAGAGAACAAGCCAACACAAAAAAAAAAAGGACGCATAAATTGCGGAAGGGGTCATCTCAGATCATACAATTGATTCAAGGCAGCACAAGAGCTAATGTTAGATGGAATCGGTCCTACAAGATGGTTATTTGCCAAATTCCTACACGATGGAAAGATACATCAATGGGCAAAACAAATAGAATAAAAAGGATATGTTCAACGAAACATCGGAGAATAAGAACACACAGTTCGAACAATTGTTCCAGCTTCCCAAGCTCAGGTGGGATGGTTCCCACTAGTTCATTATCATTTAGTTGCCTGCGAAATGGTAAACCCTTGAGAGATAAGCTTAAGTTTTGAGTTGAACCAAATTGATGTTGCAAAATCCTAATCTTACAAATAGCTGAGTCGTGACATATTGCCAAGCTCTGGTGGGATAGGTCCAGTGAGTTTGTTGCCATGGAGATACCTATTTCCAAGAATAACTTTTATTCGTCTATCTGAAGATCAGGCCATATGAATGACACAGTAAGTAAAATGAAAGGGACTCACAGTTTTCCGGTAAATGAGAGATTGCCAAGTATTGGTGGGATAGGCCCAACTAGTTCATTGTCACTCAAATCCCTGGGCAGCGGATAAGTTATTTTCGCTGAGTCAGAAGATCACGAAACTATACTAACAAACAAAACAAAATCAATTGTTTCAATATGAACAGAACTTACAAAACAGCAAGGGCCTGCATCAGACCAATCACTTCCGGAATTTTACCAGTCAACCTGTTTCCTTGAAGTGACCTGAAAGAGAACCCATCACCAACTTTACACATAAAGTACTTTAACAACAAACCAAGAGGTCTCGAGAATCTATACAATTCTTACAGAGTAGCAACTTGGAGGAAACCGATGTTGTAGGGTATTACTCCAGTAATCTGATTATAAGATACGTCCCTGAAATTGCAAAAGACATAATAAGTCCACACAAGTTCTGTACCGAATATTCAGAATATCTCCTTAAGGTGAAGACACATACAGGATCTCAAAGCTTGTGCAGTTTCCAATGCTATCTGGGATAGTTCCAGTTAGGTTGTTGCCTCTCACATCACTAACAACAACAAACCGGATTCAATTATGACTTTTTTCAAAATCACATGGTTAAAAAAAGAATTGTAAAACATGAAAGACTGAGCCGGTTTCACTTACAAGTACCACAAACCCGTGAGCTGGCACATATCAGGAGACAATGTCCCAGTCAACATATTCCCGCGTAATCCGCTGCAAACGAAATAAATTACAATCAGAGGAAAGATCTCCACTTGCTTTAAGAACTTAAGATAAGAAGATGTAACTCACAGATATTGTAAAACCTCATTCCAGTAAAGCAGCCTCGGTATCTCACCACTTAGCTGATTTCTTGCAAGGTCACTGCAGAATCATATGCAAAGAAGCTATAATCAGTGAAGTGACCACTTTTTTGTCCAATAACTTGACTCATAAATAGATGGCATCAGAATGAAACTCACAGGGTCTTAAGATTTGGAATCTGGGTTAAGGTTGCTGGAATTGGACCAGTGAGCTGATTATTCTTAAGGTTCCTGCGTTAGCCAAAGGGTGAATCAGTATACAAAAGAAAGGCAAAACAGGCAAAGGGAACATAGGATGCGAAAGAAGAGAACACTTACAGAAACTCCAGCTGTTTGAGTTTAGAGACTGAGAACGGTATGTCTCCGACCAAACAATTAGTGGAGAAATCACTGAAAACGAAACATTTGATTATATGACAATGGAGAATACAAAATTTTATAAGCTTATATAAACATTCAACAAGACTTACACATAAGCAAGAGCAACACAGTTTCCAATCTCATCTGGAATCTGACCACCCAGTTTATTTCCTTGCAAGTCTCTGTTATTGGAAAGAAAGCATCTTCATAAACATCCAACACTGTGTGTATTCAATAACAGCTATTAAGGTAAAGAGAGAAAAGAAGACAAACATTGATTCCAAATTCCTCAGATCTCCAATTGCTGGTGAAATCTCCCCTCCAAGATTCAGATTGGACAGATTACTTCCAGCAGAACAAAGTCAAATGATCAGAAAATAAAAAACCAAATCAAATGAGACAAAAAAAAGAGGAATGAGAAGAAAAGATCCTTACAGAGAGACAACGGAGAGGCTAACGTGATCGCAGAGGACACCTCGCCAAGAACAAAAGTCGTTGTTGTGAACATCGTCCCAGTCGAGAAGCATATTGGCCACGTTGCTGAATGAGGCTTTCATTGCCATCAACGCTTTCCCTGTGCAAAATCAAAAGCGTTCCATATTAATAAACAAATCAAAAAAGGATTATTTTATCATTTGAAACTGAAGATAGTCAAAATAGTTAAAATATGAAGCCACATGCCAAAACCCCACTAGATTAGTATAAACTTCACTGTGAAGCGTTCTAGGGCATAGCTTGCTCCATTCATCTCGGAACTAAAGACAAGTTTTTTTAATCACAAACCATTTGATGATTGGGTAGGAAAGAGATTTCAGTTCTTTTTTCTTCTCGGGAACAGTCAGTGTTTGTTAAGATAATTAGATATGATCACTTGACAATCAACATAAAAACAAACAGACATACACAAAACTCAGAAAACACCGTTAAACCCTAATTTCTGGATAACCCCAATCAAAAGTAAAGAAAGCTCTCTCTCTTTCTCTCTTGTGGCTTCTTCGTCAGTGACAAAAAACGATACTTTAACTTTATCACCACCCAAAATCGAACCTTTATGGGGGAAATCACGGGAATAGACAAAAAAGAAAAAAAAGGAAGAAGAGAGTAAGAAACCTTGGTTGTTCATAGGAGAAACAAGACCGATAAGCATGAAAACCACCATCCCCAAACATAATGCCAAGCTTTTCATTATCTCTATCTTCCTCCAAGAGTAACACACGATAAGAGACCGCCCAGGTTCTTCAGAGAAGCAAGTAACCAAAAAAAAAACTATCTTTGAAAGGGTAAAGCAAGCGAGATCCTTCCAAGTTTGTAGCAAGAAACAAGCGAAAAGGGTACAGAATCGTTCAAGCCATTGTTGGGAGAGAAGTGTGAGGGGACCGACACAGGCGATTAGCGTGAACTGTAAGGAATGCAGAGCAGAGATGTTTAAAGAAGAGAGAGAGAGAGAGAGAGAGTACAGTCTACATAACTAGAGGGTGAGCTCGGACGCCATGAGAGAGAAACTTCAGTATTTTAAGACAACGACAAATAATGTCAGAGCATTTACATACACCGATATGCATTTGCTGTGTATCACTTATTAAAACCCTGCTTAAAACATCTCCGATCATCTTTAATGACACACTGATCGAAATGATTTTATTTGTTTTTTACTACATAAATCACACACGCCGTGAAACCGGTGAAGGTATTACTATTTAACGGTGAAGTAACGGCGTTAGGAATATTAAAATCTCGGATTTGACGGCGACGGTTGTTCACAAAAGAAAAAACGCCGTTTTCCAATGCAAAGAACGTCTTTTTAAGAGTCCGGTGAAAAGACATTCCTTTGTGTGTGGGAGAAAATCCCGTTTACGCGCGCGTGCATCGGATATATACTTGATCCGACGGTGGGTACTTCGCTTACAAGAAATGTATCATGGACCTCGCCGTAGAGAATCAGACAATGCTCTTCCTTGTGACGATCAGTTAATGCATTTTGATGGTGATTGGGCTACATTATGCCAGAGACCCGGTTTGGACCGGTTTGGTCGACCCTTCTCGTTGTAAGATTTGGAGATTTATTTTCCCTCTTCTTTTTCAGCTTTCCATATTTTTTTTCATAGTTTTTACAAATAACGATAAGATTCGTCTCCTTTGGTTACATTTTTGTAGTATTGTAATTACTTTGATTAGTTTTGGCATCGACCTACATTATACGTCTAGATCGAATATGTTTGGTAGAACTGTAGACGGCAATAAATAAAAGTATAATGCAAAATTAAGAAAAAAATGAGCAGTGGTTGCACTGTAGAATCAGTGTTAAAAGAAAAGAACAGAGATCGTGTCTAAAGCTATCATAGGAATAGGCCTCGTATAAAGCTGTTACTCTTTCTCTGTCGAAGCTATTTTCGTTTTTCTTAAGGGATTTGAGTTATTTTTTTATATTCTTTATTAAGGATTGTTAATTGTTGCTTCGGCGAAACAAACAAACGCTAATTATAACGGTCAGCTGATTACATTAATACTTATACCGGTCCATAGTAAACGAATGTATTTTTTTCTTTCAAAGCTAACATGTAAAATTTCTCATTATCACATTCAAAAAAAGGTTATTGAAGTGACCTATCAGGTTCAGGTCAGACCGTAGGGCCCAAAAGATATCCTATAAATATTGGTTAAACCCTGACCGTCCGATTTAACCGATATTTGACCTCGTTGGTTCTCGGTTGCCCTAATGTTTTGGCAGCTTCCTTTTGTGTAATATCTCATATCTCTCCTCCTTCCAAGTTCCGACATCGAAAATCAAAAGAAAAAAATGAATTTAAAAATTTTGAATATTAAATTTACATGGTAACGTATACAATAGAAAGATACATCGATTTACGTTTGGTTCTTCTTAGCTTAATATGGGCCGACCGTATCTTCTTTCTCGCTGGTTCTGTTCTTGGTTCCTCTATGTTGTACGACCTACTACTGGTCAAACTCTTAGATATCAGTGTATATTCAAAAAGAAAAAGAGTAAATGTTAGTGGATTATACCATAACCTACTACAACGCTTTATTAAGAACTAATAACATGTTCACTTACCCCGAAATATATGGGTAACTATTGTACCGTTTTAATCAGACTATTCAAACTAATCTTCGTAACTCAATCTGAAATTATAGTAAGTTGTAAGAAGTAATGGAAGTAACTCCGAAACAAAATAAATAAACGAACATATTCGTGAACTGTTTCGTAAATGAGTACACTTTGGTTTTTGTTCCTCGTTGCCTCGTTGGTGTAAAACAACTCGTATGTAATATAAATGTGGAGACCAGTCATCATTTTATTGGTGGAGAACATTAATCAATTTCTATATACATTTTATATTGACGTGCAGAATTTAAATGATAATTGCATATTTCCAAAATAAAACGAAGAGTACAAATTTAGATTGAAAGTTTGGTATAAAGAAATGCATTGTATTTTTACCTCTGGCTTCTCAACCACTTGTTCCCGTAGAGTTCAGTTCCGGACCACAATATAAAAAGCATGCACATGCGAAAGATTAGTTTCAATATCAAAATTTAAATGGTAATGTATTTAATAGGAAGATAAATCGAATTTAGAAAAACATGATCAATGTGCATAGTTCAAACCAAGTTGGATTAGCCTAATTGCAGGTTATTTTGGTCAGTACCATGATTCCCTCTATATATTCATCGCCACGAGGCCCACGCCAGTTTTCAACTACAATACTAAATCGATAGATTTGGTGACTATTTTAACGGCAAAAGAAAGGGAAAAAAAAAAATACATAAACGTAAAAGAAGAGATGGGGCTCGTATATCCACATCAATACATCATCTAAGTTGCGGGGTGGTTCAGCTATTAACGCAACTCTATGCTTTTAGACTTGAACGGTGCATGGTTCTAATATGTAACAAGACCATTTTTCTACGCATTCTAGACTAGCCTAAACTAGACCAACTCAGTTATTATTATTTTCAGTCTTTGAATGTTTGCACTGTCATTTGTCATGACAATAAATGAAGTGTGGTGTTAGTGGCTGTGATCTTGTGGTGTGGTTATTGTTTTTGATATCGAACAGTTAGCAAGTTCTGATGAATTTTGATTTGTTTAGCTAGTGCGGATATTTTTGTTACAAAAAGAAAACATAACTTTAGTTTGGCATTATTTGAGTGTATGTATTTAAGCAGCGTAGCTCAAGCTTTAGATGAAGAGCCAATCAGAGAAACCAGGCGTGGATTTTACCAGACCCACGTGGCAGAATTCGACAGGTCCAAAACATGTGGTAAAATGTGGGACAAACGATGTGAATCTGTGATCGTGGTTTGGTCTGATTGCATGATTTGCATCCATAACAAGCGATCCCATCCCTTAAACTGGTTTTACAGGTTTGCCACTGCGCATCTACAGTTCTTTTTTAAATATAGTTTCAAAATTTTTTTTGACGAAAAAAAAAAGTTTCAAAATTTCAATAATTTGAAAGTGTATCAGCATTGGGTTAGCCTCTCTGTGAACTTTATTAACTTTTTTAGAAATTCGAACGTTTAGTCTTAACTTTTAACAGTAACTTGATCGAACGTGATTGCAAGCCAGCAAAAAGAAAGAACGCAACATAGAAAATTTTATAATCTAAATTTTAATACTAACTTGATCGAACGTGATTGCAAACCAAGAAAAGAAAGAAAACAGTATAAAAAGAAATTACGACAAAAAAAAAAAGAAAAGAAATTACGACATAGGAGTTATTACGAGAGAATCCACTAGTAATTTGTTCTTATCTCCCATCTTTCTCACTTGGGATATACAATATCACTTGCACACCAAAAAAGGTTGATGCATAATTAGCGAAATTAATTTTTTTGTTTATCCTTTGTTGCAACCGACTAACAATTGCACATGCACACATGACAATCACGTTACTGGTTCAATGAGCTCTATGAGATGAAACCCTCCGCTTCACTTAAAAGTTTTTAAACTTGTAACCCTTACAACCAAGATATCCTAGCTATCCGAGACCATCTCTAGACTTATAATTCAAACTTAGAGATGATTACCATTCCTTTAAATCTCTCTTTCTTTAACGTGATCGACTTCTATTATTGTTATTTTTCTTTCTTTCTTTCACTACTTGATAAAACTTCTTATATAACGTCGTAAATATCTCCGACGCACTTTAATTTAAAGTTATCTAGTGTAAATATGCTGTGGATTGTATGCAGTCCCAATCATCAAGTTAGTAATACTGCCAATAACATTAAAACAAAAGATAATAAAGAGGTTGTTAACATCCTAAATATCTCTTTCTTCAAGCATCCGAATTTTTATCCTGTAGTAAGTTATAGTATGAAAAGTAGCTTTAAATGTATAACTAGTTTCGAGAGAATGCAGTTCCGATAATAAGTTCAGATGCAATAATGGTTGTTTCATAACGTCATATATCTTTTTTTCGGTCAAACAATCGTTATATATCTTAATTGCCAAAATGCTAGTTGCTACGGGTGATGTGAAAGAGCTGCCGCTTTATATACACTATACAAAGCCAACAACTGACCCAAGTAGCGGCCCAATAGTCCCCAACGCACGAAAAGTAAAAAACTAAAGAGCCCTCAAAGCAAAATGCTATGGTTTTATTTTCTTTTTGTCCGAGGAAGGAAATATATATTTTTCCACCAAACATATTTTGTAGTCTTCAATTTTCATAGTATAGTATTTTTATTCAAAATATTAGTGGCGACGTGTTTAAAATATCAGGATACTTTTGCATCTCAATGGATTGATTCCTCGTGCCAAGTGTCCATGAGAAAATTACTCGCAGCTGACGACAACGAACATCATGCAATTTATACAAGTCCGCCTAAGGAGCCTCTTTCTCAATCTCTAGCTTCTCTTCTCTTGATCACTACAGACACAATCTATTGCTCGAAATGACGCTCCCTTCCCTGATCTTTTCCTACTTTCTCTTCTACGCCCTCATCTTTGTCACACATGCCTTCGACCTCAGCCTCATCCAGCAGGTCTTTGTTTTATCTATTTAATTTTTCTGGTTAGCGAAAAAAATACCAGAACCGGTTTTCTCGTTTCCTAAATAATTTTCCCCGGAAAATCTTCGTGTACAGATGGAAGCCGGAACATGTCCGTATACGGTGGTTGTCATGACGAGCTGCCTCTCGCCGGAGTCGACAAGGGATCAGATCAGTATCGCTTTTGGCGACGCCGACGGTAACCAGGTTAATTAGAGAAAAACTCCGGTTTAAACTCCAATTTAAGGCTCTAAAATTAAAGTTAATCAACATGAAATTAAATTAAGTGAAATATGTATCCCACTAATTTTTTAATTGAATAGTTGGAATTTCATCATAGACTAAACTTTAATAAATTTAAATGAACTACACAATCTTTATTTGCATGTAAGCGCTCTATATACATAATACATTTAATTTTGCGGTTTTAGGTGCATGCAGAGACATTAGGCGGATCGGTCAGAGGAACAGGGAGTTTGGGGAAGTGTTCAACGGACACATTCCAAGTCAGAGGTCAATGTTTGACTAACCCTGTATGCTTTCTCTATATTAACCGGAATGGACCCGACGGTTGGGTTCCGGAGTCCATTGAGATCTACGCAGAAGGTTCCAAGTCTGTTAAATTTGATTTGAGCAAGAGCGTCCCTAAAAACACTTGGTTCGGCCAAAACAACTGCAACACCACAGGACGACCATCGTCTCCCGAGCTGCCTCCACCGGAATTCCCACCGGAGACACCTGCGATCCCACCGCCGTCTCCTCCACGACCGTCTGCTGCGTCCGGGCGTAGTGGAGATGGTGAGAGGGCTTCTCTAGCGTTTGCCATTGCCACTGCGGTTGCATTCGCCGCAATGGTGCGTTAGGGTTGCTTAATGAGCATGCGCGTATGTAGCCTCGTGAGACTTCTTTTTTCGTCGAATGTTTTGTTTGTTGTGTGGTTTTGTTTCAGCCTCAATGTTGTTGTAGAAAACATAATTAAATTATGCAGTACTTAGTTTTGTTTTTAAAATAAGTTTTTTTATACTTGGTTTTTAAATATTTATTCACGGTTATGTTATTTAATATTAGATAGAAAATAAATTGTAGAGATAATTAGGTAACATTATATTGACGTCAAAAAAAAAAAAAATTAGGTACCATCTTAAAGAGACTGATGGGATGTGTACGCAAATTCACCTATCTTGCTTTGATTATTAAGACCAACTTTCAGTTATACATTTCTTAATATGTACATGTGATCATTTTTAACATCTCGTATTTGTTATGTCTACAACTTTAAGGCTTGCCAGTTGAGTTGTGCATATATTCATAAACTGAAGTGTTCAAGAACAAGGGAATAATCAATAGAGTTTAATTCTTTGGAGACAAACAAGAAAATGAATTTCGATAATGTGGACAACAGACCTCGAGGCATATATTTTTTATTTATATTTCATCGAAACATATATAAGACCTTAACTTTTTCGTATAAGATATTGAAGTGTCGTTGAATGCATGGGATTTGTCTGCTTGTAGTAGGTGGAGTTCGTGGGAGAAGTGGCGCCACGTAGCCGACTCATGTTGCGTTTACTCTGCTTTCACTTGTCTAACTCTTCCCTTTACACAAACTTTTTTCTTATGTTGGACTCTCTCCTTGAACGTGTTACGTGTCCTCGAACTAAAATCGGGACCAAATATTAACTGTGTTTTTTTCCCCTTGTTTTAGTAAATCTGAATAAGATAATATATAATATCTTATTATAGTTGTGTTAAAATCAAAGCTAACACGTAAAGACACAAAGCACTGCAAAGTACACAACTCTATGCTATTTCTCTTCCTTGGTCTCCGCAGGCAGCAATGTCAAGAAGTCCAAGAATGGCGTCTTTGCAACTCCTCACACTCCTCTGTTCTGTCTTCTCTGTTTCTGGATCCATAGCTGTCTCGAAGCCTCATGCCGCAGAGCTTTTTAATGCCAGCCTCATTCAGGTTCTGTTTTCTTAATTATTTTCTGATTTTTTGTTTTCCCGGCCCGTCTGATTGTTTGTCAATATCCCCCGAGGATGCAGAATTTCGGAAGTTGTAGTTACACAGTGATCATCACGACGAGCTGTTCGTCACCGAGGTACACGAGAGACCAGATCAGCCTCGCTTTCGGGGATGGCTACGGAAATCAGGTTAGGGTATCCGATGGTTTAGGTTTTGAATCATCCAACTAATATTTTTGGAAAGTGTTCCAGTTTATTTGAAGAATAACTTCATGACTTAGACTCTCATTTACAATTAATTTGCTGAACCATGATATATATATATATGTATATATATATATGTGTGTATGTTGCAGAAGTTATAAAAGTATATATATATATATATATATATGTGTATGTTTCAGAAGTTATAAAAGTTTGTATGCATCTACTCTTTGTTTATTTGAACCAGATATACGCGCCGAGGCTTGACGACCCAGGGACGAGAGCATTTGAGCGATGTTCTTCAGATACATATGAGATAAACGGACCATGTGCATACCAGATCTGCTATGTCTATCTCCACAGGTCTGGTCCAGATGGTTGGGTTCCAGAGAATGTTAAGATATTCAGTCATAGCTCCAAGGCAGTCACTTTTTCTTACAACACGCATGTCCCTGAAAGCATATGGTATGGTTTCAACTACTGCAACACCATCTCACACTCTGACTCCCTAGCTTTCGGTCTCAGCAAGCTCCTACTACTTGTATCTGTAGGGCTTGCCACATTGCTTTCGTAAGTTGCTATCTGGCTCCCATTGCAGATTAAATGTCTAGTGTCGAACCATTTTTTGTTTTGTTTTTGCTTCTTCTCTCGTATGGTTGCTTGTGAGTAAGACTTGTTCATGTGTAGATTTTATATGGACTCTTTGTGCATTGGACTCTTTTGTTTATATAAATCTTTATTGACTAGGTTTGCATATGTATGCACTGGTTTACATAATGATAACTGATAAGTAACAATTCTTCTTCATTTTGTTGGGTCGGTACTCGGTAAAGATTAGTTCAAGCGACAAACTCACTGAAAACAGTAAAACATTAAAGGCAGACTTTGGAGCCTTTGATTGAGTTCCAATCACAGGACTCAATCCTGTTATACAATGGAGGCCCATAAGAAAGATACTAAAGGACCTATGGAGCTTGAATTTACCAACTTTTTTTGTAAAGGTAAACCCAATTTAGAAGGCTTATAACCCACATACAAAAAAGCCCAAGTATTAATTCAAGGGCCGTGAAGAAATAAAGTAAAAATCACGTCGAAATCAACCTCAAATGCAATTTGTGTTTTAAAAATAACTTGGTAGGAAAGGCAAAACAAACAAAAACGAATAATAATTTAGATGTGTTGCTTTGCTACAACGATCCAAACTATAATAGCAGATGAATTCACTCCCACAAATAATAGGATAAAGTTATACAAAAATCGAAATCACAGCAATCCAAATCGCACGCATCTATAAAATCCAATGGATCGAGATTCAAGAAATCATTATAAATAAATATGAAAGAACCCTTTCCTCGACGTAATCTCTGGCCATTTTCATTTTAGTTTTTCGTTGAAGACAAAGACGAGGGAGAAGACAAAACGACCCGAGGTATAAATAATATGACATGTCATCTCTTACGTAAGTATAAAGTTAAACTAAGGAAAAATACAATCTCAACATTGTCATTTCAGNTTTAAAAAAAAAAAAAAAAAAAAAAAAAACAAATTATTATAGATTGGGTCTCGCGAGAAACAAATATAAACATTATTTATAAAGAAGTACATACAAAAGTGACAAATGAAAAATAAAGGGAGAAAGATATGTAGTTATGTACGAAGATGAACATGTATTATGTATCACTAGAAGAAGAAGAAGAAGAAAAATGCCATTAATCTAAGATAGGACTGGTAGTTGTCATCTGTATGTATACATGTTAAAATATAAAATTCTTACATTTGAATCAAGAGTAGTTGATATTAGCTATATATAGGCTTTGATACTCATGACTCATAGAGTCATATATACATTCTAGATTTTAATTAGATTCAACGATAATCATGTTGGTGATTAACCAGATGTAGACTACTTCAGCTATATTAATCTTGAGACTTTGACTGTCGTGTAAATTTGTAACACTAACATGTACAGTAAAATATATATGCATTACTATTAGCTAACCCCAAACTCAGTAGATTTAAACATTCGATTGTACCTAGACATTGGAACGATTTTGTTGTTTATCCTATAAGACATGCTTATGTCATTACAACACTCAACTAATTAATAAGTCATTTGTTTGACCACAAGATACGCGTATATTTTAGTTCGCTATACATATGACGTCCTGATTAGGTGTAACAAATGACATGTCGTTTGTGAAATAAATTCAACGCAATGTTTCTTTTGAAGGAATCCTTTTAGAATTTTCGACTTACGTCGCCTATACCTAATTTGATCAAAGTTTGCTAGTCCGCTAATTTGTAGTCAACTAGAGAGTTTTACATAATTTAATTAAAGTTTAATTAGTGCATTTTTCCATTATTTATTGATTGATGCGCTTAAACGCGTTAAGTAATGTCTAAAAAAATATATATATATTTAAGCATTTTAATTTAATTTTTTAGTCAATATGAAGTGTTTTCATAAGATACTATCTTATGAAAAGATTTCGACATAATAATTGGGTTCTTCGTAGAGGATAGAAAAAGTTGAGTTTATTATAGTAGCCATTTTAGGGATTGTCTGTGCATCAATCTACGACAATGTATAATCGGTATATAGAAATATACGGGAAAATGTGTTTTGGAATGTAGCTTTTAAGTTTCCTGTTTTTGTACCATCTTCTTCGGAAACGAACAAAAGACAGTTTTTAATGAAAAATTCTCAAATGATATGTAATACATTCTGACATATGTATCGTTAACATGTAATATCACAAAGAGATATTTGTTTTTGTCACAAAAAAAAAAAAATAAATAAATTGACGACAAATTTTTTTTGTCTTTTTTTTTTTTGGATAATTAGTTTTTTTTCTATCTATATACTCTTTTGTTTTTGAAAGATAAATGTTTTTAAAAAATTTTGTGTTTCAAAAATATATATTTTTTAAGTTTTCTATGTATTTTTGACTAATTATTAATAATATATTGTAAATTTTTAGAAAAATAATTAAAATTTTTGAATTATTATTGGTTTAAATTTATTGAATATTGTTCATTGAAAAAAATGTATTATTAAGTTTTAATATATTTTTTTAATATGTGTAAAAACACATTACCATTCATCTTTTAGAAACAGAGATTGTATTTTCTTTTCCGATAATTTTTTTGTTTTAAAGGATCTCGATACATTATTTTTTCTCATTATCTCTCTTTATAATTAAAGTTAGCTAAGGTTCAAATGGTTGGATAATGTACAGTTTCTAAAAACTAGCAAATAAAAATCTACAAATATATATATATATATATATATATATATATTGTTGATATAGCATGAGAACACAAGAACGTAGATTCGTTTAAAAAAACAAACAATAAATATGAATCCATCTTGCATGGTAATTACTAAGAGAAATATACACACAAAAACTGCTTGAGAAAAAAACTATCCCAAGTTTACTTAAACATAACAAATTTCTGCTATTTTAAACCTAGGGCCTAAATATTTATGCTTACCCTTCCATATCAGTAGGACCGAGAGAGCTGATTGAAACGATACCTAAGTGGGAGATATCGAAAATCTAACATTGTGATAGTGAGAGAGCAATAAGTTATTAATTGGTGCATGTTACTTCACTTGCTGGACCATTTTCTTTTATTTGCAAGCTTACGAACATTTTTGTATTGTATCATTATCATTAATTATATAATCCAACCCAAAAGAAGAAAACAGAGAGAAATGGGAATACACTAAGTAAGAAAGACTTAATACGGTGTCGTATAGCTGGACTGGATAGAGATCACTGTCGCGAAGTGTGTAATTGGGACGGCAGAAAAGTGACAAAACAGATGCACGTGATGCACGTGAAGAGGGCCTGATTTACCTTATGAGAAGTAGGGGATGGCCCATTGGGCCTTTTATAGATGGTTATATTTATCTATTTATCTATTTATTCGTTTAATAAAACTATAAAACAAATTTCACTTTAAATGCGGTTTTGTCTTTTCTAATCAATAGTTTTTCCTTTTAGAAGTCTCGGGTTGGTATTGTTGGTGATATCTTTACAAATTTAATATGCTGGAAATTTACAATTTATAACATAATTTTACAATTACTACTTCATTTTGTTTGGGTACTTACAATTATTACTTCATTTTAGTTACGCCATATGAATTTTAAAAGGACAATTGTAGACCTTTTTTTTAACAACATCGGACAATTGTAGACCTATCTCATCTTTACAAACATACGTATTTCTTATCATGTTAGATTCTATTTCGAAGAAAATAAAAGAAGACGACAAAACCAAGTACGTTGTCTTCTTACATGGCACAAGTACAACCATCCAAATCTCCAGATAGATTTAGAGATACGCACAGTGGTATCGTTTTGTTTTGTTTTCTTCTTTTTCTTGCGGTCGAATCGAATTTTGTTTTTTTTTCTCTGGTTATATCAATTCTCTCACTGTAATGGAATCTAAAGTTCTTGTGTGGAGTAAAAATGGATAGTGGAAATCAGCAAAAATCATATGAAGCTATGAGCATTTCAACGGTGGGGCCAGGTTTTGGATCTATTGTTTTTCGTTTTTAGCCTTATACAGTATTCGGTCTAATATACTGTATTAAAAATCGATCGCGCAGTCTCTAAACATTAGTTGTTTATTCCCCCTACCACCCACAAATACAATGGTTATTAATTGTTGACAACAATCATAAAAAATAATTTTAAACTAAATAATTAGTTATCAACATATGTTAATTTTTATTTTGTTTGAAGGTGCTGATGTGTCATTGCTAAAGATCCCTCTTTTAATTATTATAATATAGATATTTGTGTATGTCAATTTCAATTAATACACAATTATATATATATATATATAGGCTGTATGTCAATTTCAATTAATACACAATTATATATATATATATATATATAGGCTAGTAATTTTTCGACAATTATTTTCTTTGATCTATTCAAGATTGGTAAATTTTACGTTACAGTACAGTAATTTAAAACGAAACGAAGGAGTATGTTCTAAGAAATCGAAAGACAGAGCTAATTATGAAATATCGAATGAGCTTTTTCAGTCTGCAAACGTTACAGAATATAAAGAGGACAGCTAATAACATCAAGTTTGAGAAGGAGAGTATTAATGCCATGTGGAACAAAAGAAAATATGCGTTTTTAATTATATTTATATTTGGGTCATCTTTCAATATGTTAGTGGTCCATTTGTCGCCTGATATCCACTTGGTCTTGTTGACAACCTTAATATTGACACTTGTGGATTTATTTTTCTATAATCACTTTATGTGTTTTTATTATTACTTGATGTATACCCGAAGGCACAAATTGCATATAAATTGATGTTGTTGTCAAATTTTATATTTTGGTAACTTGGGTTAAGATTTGTCTGTTTTTTTTATATACAATCAAGGACTCAGCATTTAACCTAATGATTTGTACTAATTAATTAACACTGTTATTTTGCCTTAAATCATACTCAATCTTAGTAATGTTAATGTATGCATGTACAAGTTAGACGACGAAAGAATAAATATATAAAATCCCTACTGATATAGCCATTCTATTCACCGATTCACTGTAGATATCGTTATTATTATTTTTAGACACACACTAAAAATATAGAACTGTATTAAATAAGCTGTTTCCCATATTGAATCGTCTTTGATCTTCAAGAGTCCCCTCGGTTCAGCATCGGTGTGGCACATTCATGTTCATGTAACCATTTTTTATAATGAACTGAAATATATCTTTGAACTAACGCTATTTTTAATGAGCACTATTTTCTCGTTTAATAAAGTAAAATTATCAATGAATATATAGAAAAACATATTTACGAACCAAAAATTATGATTTGGTCCAATGGAGTATATATATATATATATTTATTTATTTATTTGCTAATTTTATCTTACACGAAACAACACAAAACAAGATAATAATTAATAAAAACAAAAGAAAACAAAACTCCAAAGGTTCATTAACTAGTTTTGAACATCTTATCTAATTGTCTTAAGAAAACCCATATGAAAGCTCTCGACATAAGTACAAGTCCACTTCTGGGCCACATCATTGTCTCCTCGTTTTAGAAACTTTTTCTGTTCTTAAGCCAATTTGAGAACTCTTCAAGAGTGTTTATGTCTGTTCTATAGTGTTTCTGTGTGAACTCAAGAAACATTGACCATGTAAAATCAGGATACTCTCTTTCACCTGACATCACTCCTCCTACTAGTTCTTCTGGTGGCTTCACCATTTTGTCTCCCTTCGGAGATAGGAAGAATGTGAGTGTCTTCCTTTCTCTCTCGCTGTTCACCAATGCCCGATGCAAACAACTCTTGTATATTCCATTCGTTAAAGCCTAAATATGAAACCAAAGAAGAAAAAATTAAAACTAAAAAAATGTTTCAACTGTCTTGTCATTTAAGCCACTAATGCATGCGTTGATCATCATGATAAAATACCTTGAAGGTGTCGCCTATGTTCACCACGAATGCTTGAGGGTTAGGAGGAATGGATTGCCATATGTTGTCCACGAAAACTTGAAGACCACCGACTTGGTCTTGATGAAGTATGGTTAGAGATGTTGGGTCGCAGTGAGGTCCTGTCCCTAATGCAAGCTTCGGTTGGTTGCACTGCGGGTAGTAATTCAACCGAAATATAGACTCGTTGTCTTCGAAAAACTCTCTAAAATGTCTCCTCTCGATCCCAAGACTCATTCCAAGAAGCTCCATGATCTTTAGTGAGAGAATGCTCATGGCCTCCGCGTATTCTTGATAAATCTTCCTGCATGAATAAAATCTACAAATAATAAGTCTCTTTTTGGGTGAATGGATAGATACGGAGGCCACACTCAAATGAATTCTTGAGGCTTATAGAAAGCCGGATATTCTAATCTTGGATATATATTGCACAACGATGGGCGTAGATAATGTGTCTTGTTGGATATTCAAAAGAAAGTTTCAAAAATATTTCTTAATTTGCTTACCCGAAATCCTCGTATCCATCTCCCATTTTCTTAGAGACAAAGTCTTTGACGGTTTGGGATTGACACTTCTCTTCGGGAGAGAACTTAAACGACAGCGTTTCCTTCCACGGGAGCTTAGAGGAGAATCTCCCGACGAAGCTACTAGCGTAACCAGAGCTCTCGCCCCACGTCCTCTGAGCCTTCTGTTTCTCACAAGCGGGACCCTTAAAGAAAGAGTCCATGTAGAGATAGGCACGAGACAAGATAGTCTCATCGACGCCATGATTAGTGACTAGGAAGAAGCCATGTTTCTTTGAAGCCTCAGAAACGAGTCTGGTTGCCTCCGAGACCAAGAACGAGTCGCCGGAGAGGAAACCGGCTAGGTCAATGAGAGGGGCTTGGAGAGGTTGAACATCTGTGGAAGGTTTCTCGTGGTCGGGCCATACGAACTGTTGAGGTATGTAGTTTGATTGATTCAGGAGCTTTGCATCGAAGATTGAAGGATCGTCTGCGGTTTTGTTTTCATTGAATCGCTGAGGGAGAGTTGCGATGCATTCCATTGCCATATATATCTGTAGATATAGCAGTGGAACTGAAAGATCCTTTAAAGGTTTTTTTGAGGTATATAAATTAATAATGGCAGGAGACTTTTTTATTTAGTGGTGGTGTAAGTGGAGAAGAAAAGGGTGTTATTTATAGGTGTGAGAGGGAAACTTAGGCGTAGAAAATAGTGACGTCAGTGTTTGTGTGTTTATTTTATTTCATTAAAATACTTTTGTCATTATTTGTGGGTCAATCAAAACCTTGGTTTTGTATATTCTTTTGTAAGTTAAATAACAATTTCGTTCTTTTTCTCATGCAGGTTCTCTTTCTCTTTTGTTTTTTAACTGTCTAAACTTTGGTAACTTAAAAATCAAATGATCTTATAATGGTATTGTGAACAAGTTTAAGAAAAATAGGGTCCAACCGGGTAAGACACAGTATTAGAGTTGAGCTGGACTAAATACTTTAAAAATTAAATTTATCTCATTGAGAAAAATATGTCGTAAAACGTCTAAATGTTTGCGGTATATCTGCTGCGAAAATACGATTCATCATTGAGTCAAAAGTCACAAACTACTGACTACAACAACACAAGAATCGTCCGTTACAAAGTTCATTAAAGAACAGACTTTTTCACGATTTTTGGTTTTTGTTTTACACTCCGGCCGTTTCATCTTTTTAATGAAACGGTCACAATTTATCAGGAAAAGCTACTGGGCTTTATGAGGCCCATCACAACTTAGATAACAACACCGTATCGGTGAAAAAGAGAGTTGAGTTGTTTGACTCAACACACATTTGGAGCGGTTACGGATGTCTTATTGTGGAGAGTGTGGCAGTACAACATTTTCAATAATGTCTGTGAGTGATACACAGCTTGAAGGCGCATGGAGATGCATATGTCTTCTCTCGTGTTTATTAGTTTTGGTAGTTTTTGGAGAGGGAGCTATTTATATATCTAAATTGTCTTTTACATAATATCAATTTTGGATACACAGAAACGGACATTACCAATTTAACGTAACCGTTTTCTCTAGTCTACACGATTCCATCCTCGAGCATATCGATTTGGTCTTTTGTGATAGGTCGTATTCTCTGTGTGCCAATTGCCAAGCACCTAAAACATGCAAGTTTTTCTTGTTTACCGTGTAAATGCAAAAAAAAAAAACAAAAAAAAACTTTTTCCGTGTAACTGATATCTTCTTCTTTTAGGGAATCCAACTAACAAATACGAAAGTCATTTACTAATCGACGGACATATATATATAAACTTGTTTTTTTTTTTCTTTTGCTTTTATAAACGCAATATTATTGTAATACATTTTTTTTTAAAAAAATCATCATTGCATAATTAATTGATTGATTGTGTTTTCAAACGTAGAAGATATATTTCAGTTGTGTAACTTAATTACTAAAGTTACAAAAAAAAAACTAAAGTACTGATGAGAAAATACTGAACGGAGCAATTGTAAACCCTAGTTAATTACTTAAAAAAGGCCAACTTGGATTACACGAGTCCTGACTTATATGGTACAGTGTATAAGGTAAAACCGACACTAAGCCTTGGTGATTTCCCTTTCTCTACGATTATTTGAATAAGGTTCCCAACAAAAAAAAACGATTATCTGACGTATCGTAATAGTAAAAAATATTCTAATTTTTTTTATTTATTTAAAAGATTATTTTCATTAATTTTAAGTAATTTAAATTAATTTAATATTTTATAGATTTATTAAATTTCTTAATTGCGAAATATAAAATATAATTATGAATAATTTAATCTAAATTTTAATATTATAAATAAATTTTAATTATGTAAAATTATCAATTAAAAATTTTAAATAATTTTTTCATCTGTGTATCATACATATTTTTATTCTCTATTATAAATAAAATAAAAATTATTTAATTTTTAACTTATAATTTTTCAAATTTATTGACTTAGATTATTGCAAATTATTTGTTAATAATTTAATAAAAGATTTAATATTAATCTTTAGTTTTTATTTATTTATCAAACGGATCTTTATCAACTGGTCTTTTGTATATTTATATTATGGCGATGTTCATATATCAAATAGATAGGTGTTAACAGAAAATTTATGTAGATATCAAATCGATATGGCCTCCAAATTTAGAAGTTAGAACAACNGGTGGGACCAAAAAAAAAAAAAAAAGAACAACGAAAAGTGGATGTTGCATTTTCATAATACATACATACATAGGCTACATAGCCCACTAATTTAGAGCTTCGTTTATCTAATCTATCGATGGATCCATGTGAAAGTTGAGACCCACATTATACGGACCTAATGCCCAAAACCGAAAATAATTAATACAAAAGCTACGTTACAACACTAAAAAGTTTTATTATTATTAATTTTTTTTATAGCTCTAAAAGTTGAAGTTATATACAATGCTATTAGATAATCAAGCGGATGAAAAATAATATTTGAAATCTAGAAATGTTAATCCCCACAATTATAATTAATATATCTAAAATTTAGATTAAAATCTATGTTTAGTTATCTAAAATTTTGTTTTATAACTCACAATCAAGAAACTTAATAAATGTATAAGAATAATTAAAAATTAAAATAATCTAGATCACCTAAAATTATGAAAGTAATTTTTCTAAATAAATAAAAAATTTATAAAAGTGTTTTTTAATATTATATTATTTTCTAAAAATATAGTTGATGAATAAAGATAAATCTCTTAATTAATCCTATTAAAAATTTTAAATGTGTAAATTTTAAAAAAGAAAAAAAATTACATTAAATACAAATCTACAAACACATATTCTCATAAACAATAAAAACTATTATGTAATAATCACCATCAATATAGTAAAATCCATTATATTACTATTTTAACAATCATTAAAAAAATCAATATAGATAACATTCTATTTTTATAAACTCAAAAAAAAGTAAAATATATATACATAAAAGTTTTTTTTCTTATAAATATTTTAGGGAAAATTTGGTGGTTATAAAACTATTTATTTTAAAAATAGTTATTATAACTATATCTTTTAATATTAGTGATTTATTATATAATATGTTTTTTCATATATATTTTTTACATAATGTTAAAATTAGATATTATTTTATTTAGGATTAATAACTATTGTATAATTTTATTTTATTTTATAATTACTTTGAAGTGAAGTATATTATAATTGTAAAAACTATAGTTATTACAATAGATTTATGTTTAGGATTGATAATTTACTATATATATTTTTAATATATTTTTTACACATGTCAAAATCTAATCAGATATTCTGAAAAGTTATAATATTTTACATTCAAATTATTGTATATATTATTCTTAAAAAAACAATTGTTTTAGGAGTGAATATATAGTAACTTTAATATGTTTTATTGAATGTTTTTAGTAAAACACACAAAATCTGAAATTTCTGATGTTATATTAGATTTCAGTAAACTTCAATAAGAAATTATAATAATTTTTCTAATTGACTAAAGCTTATGTTAAAAGTATTACAACTCAAATTTTATATTTTCAATATGTTCTTCTAATTGTAGTCATAATGGGTTATATATTTTGCTATTTGTATTCGATTCAGATAATTTGGATGCTCGAGCCACGTATATGTTCATGATTTTTTTTATAAAAAATATGTATGTGGGGTTATCAATCAAATTGAAACATAAACTAATGTCCGACAGTGATAAACTCTACACTTTATATTTTCATCGTCATAACCTATCCATTTACGATATAGTTACAACATCACTGTTGTATCAAACATAATACAGATATAATCTGTATATGCTGCATAAGTCCTATTCCAATCATAGATTCAGTGTTGCAGCTTCACTATTGATATCAAATATATTGGAATTTATAGCTAATAAACCCAAATACAATAAATAGAACTTTTAATATTGCATGTAACAAAATTCATATTGGATTACAATTTTACATAGTGACAAATGTAACAAGGTTGAAAAAATAGATTAAAGTAAAAAACATAAAATATAGTATAGTATGATTGTGTTTGCCTCAGATGTAATATAAGACTAAAATTTCTTTTATAATAATTTGATTGTCATTTCATTTATATGAACATGATAAATAAAAAGTATAATTATATAAAAATAACTGTATATTACACATAATATTGTAGCCAATTTTTTCTAATTTTCTAATATTTTAAAGATATTTTTAAAACCAATCTGATAATTTTAGAGTAATTAATTCACACTGAATTTTTTTTTTGGGCCAATTGTCATTTGTCAGTACTCACATTGACAAAAAAATGTTCAAAACTCAACACATGTTGCTGATTTTCTTTTAGCGGCAGTTAAAGCTGATTGCTATTAACCATATTAATTAACTACTAAATGTATTTTATCATCAATTAATTACTAAATATAAATATATTTCTTTCGCTGAATTTATTTTTTTAAAAATCCATTTTCGCTTAATTATCAAAAATTGTTAATATACTTTAATTTCCCATAATTTAATAACCATCAAATTTCCAAGCTTATTATTTCCTCCTAATTACAAAATACAAACCACTTTTGATTTCCCTTAATTAACTACAAAGGTCCTAGAGCCTTAACAAATTGGAAAGTCATTAATTGCCATTAAACAGCAAATCTAATAATGCCTTGCATGCAGCTTTACCTTTTTGGTACATATGTGTTAATGTACTCTTAGATTCTGTTTCCTTAACGGACGCTTTTTTCACGTACGTTCGCACGAAAAAGACGACATTTTGACAAGTACACATTAAGGAAAAACAGACTAGAGATTTTGACTTTTGATTAAAGATGAAAAGAAACAGACATCACTAGCAAAAAATTAAGAAATTATATTAAAAAAAAGAATCGTTGCTGATAAAATGTTCTTAGGAAATTTTGAGTTTTAACAATAGCACTAACTATTTACACATGTAAGAAAAGCTAATAATTATAATAAACTAATTATATGATTCTTTGAAATAAAATGGTTAAACAGTCTATAATCATTATCAAGTTCTAAAATATAATAAAACACATTATCATGATTTAAATATTAAATATTTCTAAAAATATGTTATGATTCGTTATTTTAATTTTTAAAAAATTACATATCATTTTTTCGATTAATCAAAAATTAGTTGTTGATAAAAGTAAAATTAGCTAAAGATTTGAATTGTCGTTCAAAAAAAAAAAAAAAAAACTAAAGATTTGAATTGATTTGTATTGATTTGATTATTTGATGAGGATGATAAACTTAAATTTCTAAATTTTTTAAAATAAATTCTTTACAGAAAAATATTGAATACATCAAAACACTTTTTGATTAGATTTACAAAAAAAATATTTATAATTAATACATAATATAATTAATATTATATAACTTTTTGATTGATATTATAGTTTTGTTCGTTATAGTAACGAAAAAATTATCGTTATAATCGTTATATTTTATAATAAAACAATTTGATACTTTTATATTTTCAAGATAATTTTAAACAGTTGAATCGTAATTAAGAAATTATTTTTTTTTAGTTAAGTTTTATATAAAAATTTATAAGACATTCAGTATTTTTGACATGTGTAATTATGTTCTATGTTCAATATTTTTATAAATATATTGTTATTAAAATATTTTGTGTTGTGATATCTTTTCTCAATATAAATAAATAGATATAAACAGTTATACTTGATATTTTTTTACATTAAAAAATTTTGTTTTTTTATTTCTTTTTTGTATGTTAGGCCAAATATATCAATGAAAAATTAAATGATGCTATATTTTCTACACTAAGCAATATTAACATCTTTATGGTGAAATAATTTTGTGGAAGTGTAAAATCGTTAAACCATAACACAATTAAACGAAGACACAGGTCTTTGCATTTTTACAATCTTATGGTCATGTGAAAGACAATTCCAGAATCCGAACAGTTTTTCTTTTGCATGAGTTATTAAGAATCACCAAGTCGTACATGCTTAACTTTTAAGTAATTTTATTGCTAGGAGAATATTGAAAATTTGCTGTACCTATCATCTAATTTAGAAAGAACTATGAATAACAGTTTTTTTTTTAAATGACGAAACTCTGAAATTAGAGTTGTCTATCCAAATCATTATACATTATGTAAATGTGAATATAATATATAAGAACAGTAAATCAAATGATTTCTTCATCTCTTCATACAACTAATAGATTGTTATAAATCATAACTGTAGTTCTTTTGATTAGTTTGACCAAGCAGAATCCCAAATCACGCAATTTATTTGTATATATGAATTTTGTATGAGACTATAAGCCATCATGAGTATATCACCACCAATGCTGCATTACCAATTCCACACAATCACCATGCAGCATTAAAAAAAAACCTATTTGCATTTCGAAATCTAAATTTTCGAGTTTCATAAAAAAAGAAATCCACTTATTCTTTTCCATAATTCAAGATAATGTAACTTGAATAGAAGATATTAATTATATCCACCAAAAAATTATTTCTATAGATCAATGTTAATATCAGATAAACAATCTTTTTGCATATTACATAAAATATTCTCTAATTTACTCTTTATAGCACAAATCCAACAAAGATGCAAAAAATCTGTTTAAAAATCAATCCAAAATCAGAAAGAAAAAAAATCACTAGAAACAAACAACTACATATATCTTATAGCACAAAAAACATATATAGTAGTAGATAGCATTAATTTTTGCTTATTTTAGTTTAGATTTTTTTACATAAATTAGCACACGGTATTTCTAACTAATGGTATTTTTTTTTTGTATCTCTTTTTTCTAATTTTCCTCAACTTTTTTTACTTTTAAATTTAATGACAGTTAAAAAAAATTAAATTTGCATTTAAATTATATTTTTATTTCTTTCTACAATAAACTTTCATATGCACCACTATAACACTGCCAAATGTTATATTTGCGTGTCTACTTAATAAGCCTTTAAATATCAAGTTTTCTGCAACTTAAAGAATTTATACAGACTTGAAAACACACAAACACACAAAAGTATACAAAGACTAGTAAAATGGCTTTTGCTCAATCAATCTACAACCAAAGCTCTGTCTTAAGAATCAATGTTATGGTTGTGGACGATGATCCTGTTTTCCTTCAAATCATGTCACGCATGCTTGAAAAATCCGAATACAAAGGTAAGATCTTATTATCAAATACAGTATGTTATTGATTTCTTTGTAACTTCATTGAGATTTGAGCAGGAGAAACCAATTAGCTAATTAAAAAATTGTAATTTTTGTAGTCCTTCAGTTTTTATAGTCATTATAAAAATATTTTTCATTAGGAATTGAATATTAATTACATGCACACATCTAAAATTTTAATTGAGTCATTCTTCTTTTGATGATTTTATACTAATAGTTTGGTTAATACAAAAACTTGAGATAATATATTTTGTATCGTTTAAAAGAAAAAAAAAAAATATATATATATAACAAAGTTGATTTTAAAATAGCAAATTATCATTAAATGAAAAATGATATGTACATAGTGTTAGCGAAATAAACTTTTTCAAAGCTGAAAACTAATTGATGTTCTCCAAATCTACGTTTCTTATAAAATTTATCCAGTTAGCCTTTAAATCAATGCATATATAGCCATTTCAATGAAAATGCTGAGATTTTAAAAGATATGTTTGGCTGATGCTATGAACATTATCAAAAGTTTTGAAATATTTCATAACTAAAATGGGGGCAAATGTTTAGCAAAAAAAAGAAGAAGCTAAATTGGAGAAAAATAAAAAGATAAAAATAATATATATATATATATATATATGATACCATTTTTACTTGAAATCCTATATATATATATATATATATATATATATATATATATAATTACAGCCATTTTTCCCACTCTCTTCTCTTTTGTAAAAGGTTAAAGCAATTTATAATGCAGTATTTTTCACATTTGATTTTTTTTGGGTTAAAAATGCTTTAGATCCATCGATTATGGAGATCACAGTTATAAGTGTAAAAGACTCGAGCGAAGCATTGTCTACTCTAAAAATCCAAAGAAACAATATTGATCTCATAGTCACAGATTATTACATGCCTGGCATGAACGGTCTACAGCTCAAAAAACAGATCACTCAAGAATTTGGCAATTTACCGGTCATAGGTAAACCTATTTTTTTCTCTCTCTCTTTTGCAACTTACATAGGATTATAAGATTTTTTCTTTTTGTAATCATTCGAAGCTCTAACTATTTTTTCATTACATTTTCTGAAATATGAAAGTTATGTCATCGGACACCAACAAAGAACAGGAGAGTTTAACTTGTGGAGCGATGTGTTTCATTCCAAAACCCATCAAAGCAACTGACTTAACCAAGATTTACCAACTTGCTTTAACTTATAAGAAGAACGGTAAGTCCATATTATGGACCGAGCACAACCACATGGATACAGATGTTAGCATCCCTCAGCAAATCCAGTTGCTTCCTGAACAAGATAATTTCATGAAGACCAAGAAAAAGAAGTTCTCACTCAGATCGGATTCAAGATCCGTGAACAGTTCAAATGGAAGTTGTGTTAGTACCGATGGGTCACGAAAAAATCGAAAAAGAAAATCAAATGGTGGTTTTGGTGATGATGTTGAGTCTTTGTCGCAGCCCTCCAAGAAGAAAAAGATTTCGTGGACGGATTATCTTCATGACCTTTTTTTACAAGCTATTCGACATATCGGTCTTGACAGTAAGTGTTTTGATTTTTTTTCTAAAACATCTTTTATATATGATACATGATATACAGTTCATTTCTTACATTTTCAAGTTTATGTATATACACACTGGCTAATATTCTATGTTTGTTTACTAATTAAACTTGAATCTTCCATAGAGGCTGTGCCAAAGAAAATCTTAGAGTTCATGAACGTATCATACTTGACAAGAGAGAACGTAGCCAGCCATTTACAGGTTTGATCATGTCCCTTTCAAAAATGTTACTGGCTTTTATGTTTTAAACGGGATTATTTATTTATTTTTCAAAAGCAACAGTATATGTGAGTCGAGCGAAAATTTTTTTAAACTCTTCGTTAGTATTAACAAATTAAGGTTTAAGAAATATCATNTTTAAAAAATATCATTTTTTTTTTTGACCAAAAAAAAAAAAAAAAAAAGAAAAATCGTTTTTGTTCTATTAAACCTTTGTTAAATAATGTTAACGAAATGTTAGCATGTTAATTAGCGATGACTAAACCCGTAAAATTTAGCTTAAATTGAAGACTTTTATATTTGATTGAGATTGCTAGAAACTTTTGTCTGGTTCAATAATAATAATAATAATTTTTAAAAAACAAAAACCATGTTTAATTAATACATTAGATTAAATCAACCATACATTTGTGTCATTCTCTTTTTTAATTAACTCATAATTGTTTGAAATGCAGAAATATCGACAGTTTTTAAGGAAAGTCGCAGAAAAAGGTTCTTTCTGTTCAAGCATGTTGCCAGGTAGTGGCATAGATTCGATATATCCATATCCTCACATCAGAGAGCTGTATCACAACAGCTACACACCTTCTTCTTGGTACGACGCAAGTCTCAACAATAGATCATTCTATTCCAAACCCGGCTACAGCCTTGGGCAGTCGAGACTCTTATCCAACACAGCTGATCCCGTCCGCCTCAACCAGATGCCTTACAACTACATGAACCGGTCATCCACCTATGAGCCGCACCGTATTGGATCAAACTTTACTCTTCCCATAAAAAACAATCTCAATTTCTCATCCCATCCATCTCAAAGCGAAGGAAGAAGAAGCTTTCTTGAACCAACCGTGATGGGGAACAAAACCAGCCAAACATCTCAAGTTCTCGGGTTTGGAAACCATGGAATGTCGGCTATTAATAGTAATAGTTTCAGCAATAACACATTAAGCAGCTATGGAAGTTTAACTCCTAATCAACCAGGAATTAGCAGCTATGCAAGTTCAACTTCTACTCAACCAGAAATGATCAGCCATGGAAGTTTGGCTCTTAATCAACCAGGAATGAACAGCTATGAAAGTTCAACTTTTACTCAACCAGGAATGACCAGCCATGGAAGTTTGACTCCTATTAAACCAGGGATGAATAGCTATGGAAGTTTAACTTCTACTCAACCAGGAATAAGTAATCATGGAAGCTTATCTCATAATCAACCAGGAATGAGCAGTTATGGAAGTTTAACTTCAAATCAACTAGGAATAAGCAGCCATGGAAGTTTATCTCCTAACCAACCAGGAATGAGCAACTATGGAAGTTTAACTTCTAATCAACTAGGATTGAGCAGCCATGGAAGTTTAACTCCTAGTCATTCAGGACTGAACAGTCATGGAAGTGTAACTCATAGTGCTGGACTAAACAGCTATGAAAGTTTAACTCCTAATCAATCAGGACTGAACAGTTATATAAGTGTAACTCATAATGCAGGACTAAGCAGCTATGGAAGTTTGACTCCTCATCAACCAGGATCTAGCAACTTCTCCTATGGGTTGCAATCGTTCTTAAACAATGAGAACACTGCATATAAGCCTCAGCCACATGCCAATGCAACTACACTGCCAAATCTTGAAATTCCTCAACTGGAGAATCTCAGCTTGTATGATGAATTAGGCAATACAAATGAGCTTCCTTGTGATATAAGTGACTTTCTGTTCGATCACAACAAGGTATACGTTTTTACTATCCTAATTTTTCAATAATGTATATATACATGAAGTCTATGTTGTGAGATTTTTTTAATCTGAAATGTGATGCACGCAGCAAGAAGAAGCGGTTTCTACCACCCAATTTGACCTTCCTACAAATTTTCTGACTGAAATGGATCAGATTTTTTCTCTTGAAGAAAATGGTGACTGGACCTTTGTGAACATAAACCAGGTACTACATATTATTGAGAAATTTTATTGAATTTGAAGCAACGTCCTATCAAAGATAATACTGTATATCATCAACTCTTTGATAATGTATAGTGGGAAATTTTCTAACTAGATTTGTTGGTATTAGAAAGTTAGTAGATTTAAGCTATTCTTACAAATAGATTTAGGCATCGTTTTTAGACACCTGTTCATATATCTAGACGGAGTAAAACTTTCGAATAGTATGTCTTATTGACTTTACTTGACTTTATTGTCAAGGGACAATCTAATGGAGGAGAAACATCAAACAATTTTGCTCCGGAGACGAACTCTCAAATTTTCAAGAGGAGCCATGATCATGATCAGGTACCTCTAATCTGTATCATTCTAAAATATTTCCATGTAACTATGATACTAAATATCAACGAAATGATCTATTAAATATACTCTGAAACCTGGAATATGTTTGGTAGGAACAAGATGTTCCAGATTTTGTCGACTGGTCCTTATTGAATCCGGAGGTAAAACAATCTAACGTTAACAAAAGCTGAAAGAGGTTGTCTTCAATAGTTGAAATTGCAATTTCTGCGTCATATGATATATTTTTTGGTTACCTTTTTCTTGTATAGGACTTTGCTAATGAGTACGACTTCATGGACTCTCTGTTCACCAATGACATGAACTGAAAAGGATTCGATCCAAGACGATAGTGAGGGCGAAGAAACGGAACCGGCAATGCATAGTAATTTTATAAGCAAATATATATATATATATATATATATTTATAGAATAAGAAAATTATAGAAGTGTATGGTTTTGGTTTTGTAATATATTTCTAAGTGTTGGATATTATGTTCTTTTTTCTTCAGCAAGTGTTAGATATTATATTTTATGTCTGAGAACTTTTATATAATATTTATATGGTTAGAGATCGATGTCATGTGTTTATGTTTTAAATTTTTATATATATATACTTACAATCATACGTTCTAAGTTGAATAGTGCTAAAATATTAAAAATGCATAGATATATAACGCTTTTATAATTAAAATATGACATGCTCGTGGTCAACAAAAGTAGATTCTGAATGATTTTGATTTCTATTGGAGCTTTTAATCTCTTTAAAATAAGAACGTGTCTTAAATAAGTTTAAAATTTTTTGTTTTCCTAAAAATACAAAACAAGTTCTTACATATAAATATTTCAATTGAAACGCTGAGGCTTTTTATAGTTTTAACCAAAATATAATTAAAAGATATTTTCACAAATTACCAATACTATTTTATCGAAACAAAATTGATGAAATATATATATCAAGTACGTAAGTTTCTTAAATATTTTTATAAGTATCATATAAAGAAACATATTTAATTTTTTAATACATATTTTAATTTTAATTTTAAATGTAAATTATATTATTTTATTTAACATAAAATATACAGTACAAAATGATGACGTCACGTAGTCCTAGGAGTTATATATTTCGTTTAGGCATGTCTCAACTCTCAAGTCTATGCGTGTTTTCCCATTTTGTAACTAATTTATTTAATTCCTCTATGCTTCACTTGTTTTTTTTGTTTTGAACCAACGAATTACAATTTTTCTAAGCTGTGTGAGTTTATCTGCTTTCTATTCTTAAATCCAATATTCTTCTCTATAAATTTATCAAACATAAATATCACTAAGATAAATTCATATTGCCAAAGTCGTGCAGTTTGATCGTTCATTCGTTTGTAATTATAAAGTGTAAAAAAANAAAAAAGGTAAAAAAAAAAAAAAAAAAAAAAAAAAAATTATAAAGTGTAAGAAAGAAACCTCAAAATAAACGTTTGGTTTTATGTTCAATCATCAAAGTTCAAAGTCTATAGACTAATAGATTTAAGACGTTTTGAATATGTTATACATATAGATGAAGAATCAAATAGTTATCCTGATTATGTGTTTAATTCTTTTGATCGTTTTTATATGGCAATTATTCATATAAACTAAAGTAAAAAAAAAAATTATTCATATAAACTAAAATGAAATCAGTATATTTTTAGGTTTATTATGCTGAAAACATAAATAATGGGTGAACTTTTACTCACAAATATTTTAATTTCTATTATTCTGTAAATGAGAGAAAATTTAGAGAAAATATAAAGCATCTTCATTGCATCCATTAATCCATTTTATATATTTTATACACCAGGAAAAATCTATTTCTAGATTTGCCCCTACACATGTAAATATATTATCTTTTTAATTACTTTAAAATTACAATCTCATTCAACTAATATCTAATCCCCTCTACATTCATAATCATTACTAATTCCTCAGTATTCATCTGATTCTTTCAGTTTTATGCTCTACATGAACACAAATAAACTACCTTAAGCCGTGCAAAATTGATGGAAAATAATGGGCAAAAGGGAAAAAATATACTATATAATTTATTTGTTGTCCAAAAAAAAAACTTGTTTTTCACTCCAACTCTTTTAGAGCCACCGGTTGTAGAAAGCAAAATCTAAAAGTAACATTTCCAATTTTCGTCGCTCACCCAAAAATAGGTGTCAAGGAAACATTTAAAGCCATACCAAATCTTTGTGATAGAACGCAAGAAAGTTTTCTCATTGGATGCCAATCATGTCACAATAAATTATTTGATGTATCCTATAATTAATCCATTAATTCTTATTGGTTACCATAAAGGCTTAATCATATCAAAAGATCTTAAAATTTTGTAAATATTGTTAAACTGGCTTTTTAAAATAATAATATTATATGATTAACTAAATCCTAAATCATTTCCTTAGTGAACTTTATTGTACTTACCCTTTTCTCATGTCAATAGACTATTGGATTAGGTATTTGGTTATCATAAAGATTCCCCCCTCTGTCTCTCCCCCGGTCGACTTTGTAGCCTTAACAGGAAGCAATGAATATAATTTTGGTCACCAGAAGTTACCAATTCCACAAGAAACATATTCAATGTTATGATTAGCATGTGTTACCAACATGCCTGCTTTGTTTTTTTTTTTTTTTGTTCTCTCCTACATCTTATTGTTTTGATTTTATGGGTTCGACTATTTATTCGATGCATAAGAAGAGGAACAAACAAACAAAATATCTAAATTATGATAAATAAAATGCCAACTGTCTTTAAAAAATTACAATGGTAAAAGTTTATTACGAATTTCAGAGAGATGGTTGCCTTGTGAAATCATTATTCGGAATATTCACGACCATTGTTTAATAGACCATTGAATAATTCTTCAATTAAAGCTGCTTAGATATATTAAACTAATATACACGAATTTATCCGATAAAATATACAATCACTATTTATTTCAATCTCTTTTTTTCATGGTAACTTTTATTATTTTTTAACAAAACAATGATGAATGTAAATGATAACACGCACCACATATGATGCATTCACCACTACTGAAAACATGAACATTCAAAAAATATGTCTCCATTTTCAGTAACTAGATTTTGATGAACGTTTGCAATATTTTACGCTCCGAGGTCGATTTTCATATTACTGTGAATCAGTGTGACAATTTAAAAATACAAATAGAAAATAGAAATCCTGACAAGATGTACCTAGGAGAAACATTAATAAAACAGTATTTCATAAAACTAGTACAACTTTTTCGTAACTTTTTTTTTATTGTAATAGTAAAGAAAATCCAAATCTCTAGGTATTACAATGATGGGATGATGATGATGATGAAACTCCCCTGTTATTTGTGAATTTGACTTCAAGGGGAGACCAACAAAAGATACTATAAACAAACCCGTAAAGAAAAAAATTGCCAATATCAATCACAAATGATGCACCCCCATTGAGATGAAGAACAATACAAATCCCATATGAATTCGGAGAAAAAAAAAAAAGAGAGACATATTTATCGTGTATGTATATAGATAGTGTTTAATCGAAGAATTCCCATTTGAATCTTGGAGGGACCGGTTTAACCGTTTCGACCGCCTTTGCCGCCGATGTGGAATCAAACATGGTCTCCCAATTATTAGTAACAGTGGCCGGAGTAGCAGATGAGGAGGAGGCGCCGGAATTCCTAGGCTCCTCGTGGTCCTCTTCGTCAACAAAGGATAACAAATCGGGTGGCTGATAATGCGTTCGCGTTTGCGTTTGCGGTTTGTGGCGGACCGACTTGCTAGTTTCGACTTTTTTGGTCGAGTTTTTGACTTTCAAGAGGTCGAGTGTTTCAACGTACGTCTGAACTCTTTTCACCTTCCAAAAATCCAAATCGAGTCAAAAACGGACCAATCAAAATTAAGAGAATTAGGTCAAAAAGAAGAAAAAGAAGAAAAAGAAGAAAAAGAAAACCTGCATCTTCCTCTTCAATTTGACATCTCCATCAGCAGTTATGGCGTCGAGTCTCAACAACTGATTCATCAACATCTCAATCAGATTCACCAGACTCTTCTCCTCAACCTTTCCTCCTTTATTGATCACTGTCTCGAACGCCGACACCTAATAATAATAATAATAATAATAAAAATCGGAATCTCAGATTCAAAAGCTTTGTATAATTAAGAATTGATGTACCTGTCCGGCGAGCCTGTCGACTTCGAGACTAATGTCGGAGATGGACTTGGAAGCTTTTTCAATGGCGGCGTTCTTCCTTTTTTCGAGGAGACGTTTCTCCTGAGAGATTGGATCTTCTTTAAGAACAAGCTTAGACCGATCTCTCACTCCACAAAGATCTAGAAACATCTTCGAATCTCTCTCCTTGTCCTTGTACAATATCTTCATGTCTTCGTGGTGAAGCCCCGTCTGACCAGACAACACCTTCTTCAACTCTCCTGCAATCCATCCAACCAAATCCCTTTTCTTTGTTTATAAAATAAATGTCCAAATGCGAAAATGCAAATAGAAAACAAAGTACTAATTGAATTCATGATTTTTGGTTACCGAAGGTAGATTGGGAATTGACGTTGAGCTCGTGGTAAACCGACATGTATTTGACCCTCACGCGAATGACACGTGGCACATCGGAGCTCTGATCCGTCCGTCTTTGTACCACCATTCCTCCAGGTCGAGACTCCCACTCATTGCCGCTGACGGACGCCGTCGCTCCTGTATTCATTTTCATCATTTTCTTTTATTATTCTTTGCTTCTAATACTCACCCAACAGAGTTCACCACATGTTATAAACAATCCAACTTAGAGATAGATAGAGAGAGAGAGATAAAAGAAAGAAAAAGGGGGTTGCAATGAATATGATTTCTGAACACGATCGATCAAGAACAAGGAAGAAGAAGAAGAATAAAGAAACGTCTGATCAAAGGCAAGTTAATACATTTTTTTTCTTTCTTCTTCCAAAGTCTTATTTAAATAAAATAATAATATTTCATTTTAAATAAATAAATAAAAGAGTGACAGCTAATGGTATTGTTGTTATGTCTCATCATCAGTAATCACACATACATATAATATATACATATGATTCCCGCAACTTTTTTTTTTTGGAATTGTTAATTTATTATGTTCGTGTTTTCTTTTCTGTATGTTCTGTATCAGTTTGGTTGTCTCTATTCTAAATGCAGTTCATCCATCTTCGTCAATGTCAATGGTAAAAATCTATTACATATTGTCACCAACAATTATTAAAATACTGCATTTCTTTTTTACATCTATTATCTTTAAAAAGAAACATATCGGGGGGCCTATAGTCCAATAATGTTGACTAGTGCCAATCGCTTATTATTGTGAAGAAAAAAAAAAACCCAAACGTTGTAGCGACAAATGGCAAGTTCCAGCATCCAAACCACCTGTAGTGGTAACCAAGCACTGGAAACAAGAGTCACTTTCATGGTGACCATATGAGTTTCATTGTCAGATACAGAACAACAGCTTACGGACAAAGACACTGACCCAGCAACTCTTTCAAAATAGGCCCGGCCCAATAATTTTGCTTTTCATGTTCTATTTACACCAAATGATTATTGGGCTCTATTTTTGAGCCAGGGAAATCTTCGTGGTATTTGTGACTTGTGTGAGTACAGGTCAAAATTAAATTGAAACATTCTGAATTTATTTTGTTTAACACCCTTAACCAATTTGAGAAAGAAAAAAAAACATAAAAGACATTTGCGAACTATTGTTAAGTTTTAACCTAAACAAAAAATTATTACTAAATTTTGGAAACTCATGAACCAGAAAATTGTGGTAGTTATTTTTTTTTTTTTGTATGAATGTTAAAGTGAAAATTGTGGTAGTTACAGATCATAAGATAACAAAGTGTGTGGACGGTGTGAGTTTCTTTTTTATTTTCCCCTAGCTTTTAGTTTTTTTTTTATCATGCACAACCTATGACGTAACTAAATCAAGATCATAGAAAGCACCACCTTCGCTTCATGTTCTTCTCAAAGATCAAAACTATATATATATATATATATATATATATATAGATCGATTGAATCCACTGATCCAAAAGTTAAAATCAGAAGAAAAATATATAGTATATATCGAAATGGAATCTATAAAATCCTTTGCAGCTACTCTTGCTGTTATGCTTCTGGCCATGAGCGCTCTAGAGACCGGACCTATGGTTCGAGCTCAAGAATGCAAAGACAGTTTGAGCAATATGCAGGTGTGTGCGCCGCTGGTTCTACCCGGTGCGGTCAATCCGGCCCCGAATTCAAATTGCTGCGCTGCCCTCCAAGCAACTAACAAAGATTGTCTATGTAACGCTCTTCGTGCAGCCACCACACTTACCTCTCTTTGTAACCTCCCCTCTTTTGAGTGTGGTAAGATATGATCCATCGATTGACCCCTTTCTGTTAGAATTTTCTTAAAGATTATTTTATTTAACCATAATTAATTTGAATGAATTGTAGATTTGCAATACGTTAATTAGTCAATAGTGTTTATATTTGTCGTTATATTTTTGTGGACTGTGTTTATGAACTGTGCAGGTATAAACGTATAATTGCCTAGTTTCAGCAACGGTCAGTTCCGAGGATTTGGGGAGTTTGGTCTGCAAAAGACAACACTAATAAATAGAATAATTTAAAATAATGAGAAATGTACTGAATATTTGGGTGTTTTTGTTTTGAATTTGGTCTGTTGTTCGATACTTATGAGTTATGACACATCTATTGAATATCGTTTTCACCATTATTACTAGGTATTTATAATGGGAATATTTTCTATAATTGCATCATTATAGACTTGCTTTTATAATAGGCGTGGTATTGTTACGTATGCAACTTGAGGCAAAACTCAATTCAAATTTCAAACGTACCACAGAGATTCGTAAAGTAATCAATCATATTTTGACAAAATGAAGAAAAACAAGAATGATTAAAATCTCATTGGTTTGCACCAAACCAGAGAATTGGTTTGGAGTGGACCGGAGCCATAGATCGATCCTTTGACTTCAATTGACGCTTGGTCAACATATTTGCCTTTATATGGCCCGTGTAGCCAACGCGCATAAATTCCAGCGCGTGGAAGCTTACTCTATATATCGCATTACACGCTTGCTGTAGCTTCTCCATTCCCATTTGTCTCTGCTTCTTTCTTTTGTATACTTGTCCAAACAAAACAAAAAAAGCTTTAGCAAAACCAGCGGTGAGTTTCCGGCGATGAAGTAAGCATGGGTTTCTTCGGACGACTGTTCGGGAGTAAGAAGCAGGAGAAGTCAGCACCGACCAAGAACAACAGACGAAAATGGAGCTTCACCGCCAGATCCTCAAATCCGGAGACGGCTTTATCGGCGTCGTCTGCTCATCCAAGCAAGAGACGTGCCGATGAAGAAATCTTGGACGCTGACAAGCATGCGATAGCCGTCGCAGCTGCCACAGCTGCTGTGGCTGAGGCGGCACTAGCAGCTGCTCATGCGGCGGCGGAGGTCGTGAGGCTCACCGGAAGAGGCAGCGGTAGAACCTCTTCGGTAACTCAAACCAATCGGAATAATCGCCGGTGGGCTCAGGAGTATGCAGCGGCGATAAAGATTCAATCAGCTTTCCGTGGCTACTTGGTTAGTTTAAACCTTCCCTAATTTAATCTTTAAATTGATATTCGAAATTTGAATCTTTAATTATATTAAAATTCTTGAAACTGAAGTGTGGAATAGCTGTCTGATGTTGATTTTTCTACTTAACCCCAAATTTAAGTATTTATAAAGGATGAGCTCGGTTTGTATTTTTGTATTGGTCCCCGAAAAATACTATGAAAAGAGACAAATGAATATGAAACTTGTTAGAAGCCGATACGATTCTCTACCGACACTATTTAATGGTCTCTGCCTACTGTAGATAAAAATTCCCAATTTGGTCCCAAAAATGTGCTTGTATTATCTCAAACAAAATCTTACCTAACCGTATTTAGCTTTTGGGATTCTCCTTTTTCATCTATGAGTACGAAATTTTGAAAACCAATTTGTCGATTAACCGAGTAACCAATATAATTAAGAAGGGTCGGTCCTCGAGTTCTTTCTTTTTTCATTCTTTTATCCCTTTTCGATTACTCAAAAAGTAGAAATACACAGATGTGTTTTTAGACTTTATGAGCTTGAAAGTTGCATCCTTTTCCTCACCTTTTACTATCAAAGTTGTAACCTTTTTTTTAACACATGTTAGATAGATGGATAGATAGATGGATAGATAGTTTGATAGGTTGTGGTTCAAATACACATAATTTAAAGAAACTCTTATCTATTTCTTTGAAAACGAATTAGGTGTGTAACCATTTAGAGGAAATGAAAGTGGTTGGGCTACTAAAAGTATAATAATATTCCTTGGTAATTTTTCTTGCATCTCTTTTTGGTTTGAGTTAGGTGTGTAGTTTGTATAACAAAAACGTTTTTTAATTTAGGCAAGGAGGGCGTTGAGAGCATTGAAGGCGTTAGTGAAGCTCCAAGCGTTAGTCAAAGGGCATATAGTGAGGAAACAAACGGCTGATATGCTGCGTCGGATGCAAACGCTGGTTAGGCTCCAAGCTCGGGCTCGAGCATCGCGTTCTTCTCACGTTTCAGATTCACTCCACTCCACTACGTTGATGGTTCCTTCCTCACCACATTCTTTCCACGCACGCTGCGTTTCAGAGGCTGAATATAGCAAAGTCATTGCAATGGACCACCACCGTTCCCACATGGGTTCGAACCGGTTATTAGACCAATGGAGGATAGAGGGAACTCCATGGAACGCACCGCAGTACAATGAAGACAATGACAAGATCCTAGAAGTCGACACTTGGAAGCCTCACTTCCCTTCCTACCATAAGGAGTCACCAAGGAAAAGAGGATCAACTATGGTCCCGACAAGTGTGGATAACAGTCCACAAGTAAGGTCTAGACCAGGAAGCAGCGGCGGCGGTTCAAGGAGAAGAACGCCGTTCACGCCTACGAGAAGCGAGTACGAGTACTACTCTGGGTATCACCCTAACTACATGGCTAACACGGAGTCTTACAGAGCAAAAGTCCGGTCACAAAGTGCCCCAAGACAGAGGCTTCAAGAGTTTTCTTCAGAGAGTGGCTACAAGAGGTCAGCACAGGGACAGTATTATTACTACACAGCGGCTGCAGAGCGATCGTTTGATCAGCGTTCGGATAATGGGATCCCGGGTTACGGAGGAGTTTCTGATCAGTTAAGTCGAAACCAAAGTGAGAAATCGAAGATGTATTCTTCATTTCTCAACTCTGATCGTATTTTGTTTTAATAGTTGAAAAGATAAAGAAAATGTGAGTGGAATGTGTAAATTAGATTTCGACATACAAGTACAGACAGCGATCAATCTCTGTTCTGTATTTTCTTTTGACTGGATCCTACGGTACAGATCTCGTACCAACAGGCTACGTCTATGGATAGGGGTCCACATTTGTCTGATAAAAAAACTGAATAATTTGTAGTGATGTCAAGTCACGACGTGGGAGTCACAACTAAGAGCTATGAGTTGATTGATATAAACCTTTTCTATTAAACAAATTAATGTTCTCTCTTCTTTTTTTCCGGTAAAAAGATAAGTCACACGCACAAAAGCAATCACACAATCTCCTGAATTACTAGCAAAGGAAATCATAAAATGTACCTATATAATGTAATATATGCATTTACAACGTAAAACATGCTGCTTACTTATCAGACGCTGTCACAACTCCATCTTGAGGTGGGAATACAGCGCAGGTAGCGACACCAGTGGCAGTGATCATTCCCGTCTTCTCCTCTGAATAGCATCAGCAGCGCCACCACGAAGCTGCAAAAACCCCCACACAAACATTCGCATAAATTCTTACATTTGGGATATATTTAAAATTGAAATGATTCTTGGGGAGTGCAAAGTATACCAGGCGATGACTAGAACCAGAGACAGAAGCCACAAAAGGTATTGGTAAGGCTTGTACTTGGATGTGAGACGTCTGCCTTGTGGCATTTGCTCTCTTGCTAACCACTTGAACTGGGGACGAGCGAGCAGAACAAAACCGAGGAGAAAACCCGTTAGAAATCCACCGACGTGAGCAAAATTATCAACGTGAGGCAGAATCCCAATAGCCAGGTTTATCACAATAACAAACAAAAGCGTCAAGAGTGCGGCAATCTGTACTTAGAAAAAAAAAAAGGGTTAAGCTTGCATAGAAATGGTATGAAAGGAAGTATTTGGAGTTTTGAAAAGGTTTGTTAGTAGTGAGAGAATAACCTTGTTAGAGTAGATAGTCCAGTTGGTGAGAAGTTCAGAAAGCATTGAGCCAAGAAGGCCAAAGAGGGCACCAGAAGCTCCAACAGAGATACTGTTTCTAATAAACAAGGAAGACAGTATGCTTCCTCCGATACCTGATATAAGGTATATAACTCCAATCCTAACTGCAAACGAACTTTGATGAGGAGATATATTCAGGAGAATGATTTGAAAAGTAATAAAGGAAGTGGCATATACCGAAACCAAATTGCTGCTCAAGGCGAATACCGATGAAGATGAGACTTAACATATTAGCAGCAAGATGAATAACACCAGCGTGTAACCATATACATGTCAAGAGACGCCAAGCTTCATGCTTCTCCACAACTCTGTCCCACTCAAGTGATCCTAACTTCTCCAATCTTTCAAGGTATGAAAACATTAAATCATGTCAAAAAAGCGTTGCATCTGGAAGACAAAACTCAGTCATATTATAGAATTTCGAATCCGATCTCTGATTCATAGTAACCGACAGAATTTACCAGCAACATAAAGAACCCTAAACTTCCAAAAGAAAACGTACGTGCGAGAGGAGGGGCCGAAGAGGGGATTATTGCGGAGAGGCTCGAAGGAGAGTCTGCCGAGGAACCTGGCGACACAGTGCTGGTTGGGACCATGAGACTCGGAATGCTCAGGGCAGTTGTTGACGAACATCGCCACCACGAAGAGTATCACGTTTGCCACCACGAACATCGGAACCAGCCACGACGTCCACTGCGACGACAAGGCCTCATCCCCGAACTCTGAATACACCAACGGTGCCGGCCTAGGCGGCGGTCCGATTCCGCTCTGGTCGCCGCCTCTGCTTCCGATCCCTCGATTCTTCGCCGACATTCGGCTCTCCAGATCATCATCTCCTACCGCCATTACTGATCGCTCTCTCTCTCTCTTTCTCTCCGTAATTTGTTTATTTGTTTTTTTCTTTTGGGTTTTGCGATTGAAGGCGGTAAGAAAGGGTTAAAAACCTTTTATTTGATTCAGAGTGGGTGAGAAAGTGGGTTTCTATTACCCAATCTTATAATTACACGTGTTATCATACGTTATACTCGTACTGTGTGGGACGCGTATTCTTCGCAAGAGCATGATATAAAAAGAGTAGCGGAGTTGCGTCCTCTCTTCCACACTGCTGTCTCACTAACGTACCTAACGTGCGCTTCAATTTCCCTTTCACGCTAAAGTTTTCATGTTGTTTGTTTTGGTACTGAATCCACTTTAGAAGCAACCATAAACATACGACTCATTTTAACCGCCAAAAATGTGAATTTCCCAAATATCTAACGGTAGCTTTGTTCTTAATCGTTTATTAAATGTAGGTAACCATTCTCCGCCATTGGGTTTATATAATTAAGAACAAGTCATCACCATTATTACTCCTAATTCAGGATTTGGTGCTCAGAGGTGGCTCGCTGCTCTCCAGAGGGAACGAAACCTCTGTATCAGGAGCCAGGAACATGATTTCATCCGGGTCAGTTGTTATACCGGTTATAGAGGATTTATAAACAGATATTATTATTAAATTAAGTTGCAGTGCCCTGGTACTAAGGAGTGCTGTTTGGTGCAAGAAACACACCACGAGGCATCAACGGCGTCATCTCTTGCGGCTGTAATCAACAGTGGAGATTTGTCCCGCGGACAAGAAGGATGTCTCGTGTCGTCTGTATATATATACAAGGATCACGATCACGAGCCCGAATGCGCTAGTGGATCGTTTGGAGGAGGTGGTCGCCATATTACTTTAGAAAATATCCACAGTGCCCTTCCATTGAGCTTGAACCTCCGTTGAAGCTTCATGGACTTTGGTTTTTTATTTTGCCATTGTCGTAGCTTGCTTGGAAGTTTTGAATTGGAACTTTATTTTCAATTGTTTTTATAGAATAAAGATTGCTGTTTTTGTCAAAATAAGTTTATTATATATGTATCAGCAGCTATCAAGCAAACAAAATATCTGTGGATCGGAAATAAGAAGAACAAGTAATTAATCCTCTTATATTTTTAATTAAATAAACAAAAACAAAAAAGGACGGAAGAAGAAGCAAACTCGAAGAAGATGAAATAGAAAAACGCCACGTGGGGTGAGTGGGACAAGTGAAAGTGGAAGTCGACGAAGCAACGAAGTAAAAGGAGGAGATTTAGGGGCAAAATAGGAAAGTCAAGTAAATGTTTCCGCCTGCATCTTCCTTGTCTTTCTTTTTGTCTCATTCGGACAAAACTAGAGAGAGAGAGAGAGTTCGCGTGCTGTTCGAGTATCATATCTAATCCCGGATTCTTTCCTCTCTGTAGCTTTCCACGACGGTTGACCTAATATTTTGGTCACATCCAATTGAATTTGAGAGTTGGAGCGAAAGAGAGAAGACAGATTATTCTCATCCGAAGAAGAAAAGACTAAAGAGAGAGAGAGAGAGAGAGAGAGAGAGAGAGAGAGAGAGAAATCAAATGGGAAACTCGTTTGGCTGTTCGGCGTCCGGCGAGCGATTGGTATCGGCGGCGAGAGATGGTGATTACGTGGAAGCGAAGATGCTACTTGATTGCAATCCTTGCCTAGCCAAGTACTCTACTTTCGGTGGTCTCAATTCTCCTTTGCATTTCGCCGCTGCCAAAGGCCATAACGAGGTCTCCCTTTCCTTTCCCAATTAACTGTTTCACAATTATCTCTCCCTACCTTTTCCGACTTTTTTTTTTGAAAAAAAAAACATTTCTTTTTTTGTTTTTCCTCTCTCTTCGTTAGATCGTCGGGTTGTTGCTCGAGAACGGAGCTGATGTGAATTCGAGAAATTATTGCGGCCAGGTATTATTCCGAGATTCACTTTTCTCTTGTGGACTTTTTGCGATTTCGAAAATGTTTGAGCTCTATGCAAGGATCCAAGTTCAGTACTTTGTACTCGCCGTATCTCAGTTCGATTTGGGGATTTGTATTAGTAGTAACTTGTCATGTCTTTAGAGTAAAATATTCAGACTTCGTTTTGTATGATCCATGCGTGACGAGAGATTACAAGATCTTTGGTTAAAAAAATTCGATTTTTCAGATTCAAATTCAGTCTCTTGATGTGAATGCAAATATTCATTCCAAATCTAGTAAAAGCCAGGAATATGCTAAGTTGGGTAAATTGAATCTTGTTTCAGACGGCATTGATGCAAGCCTGTAGATACGGACATTGGGAAGTTGTACAAACTCTTCTCCTCTTTCGATGCAATGTGAGTTTTTCTCATCACTTAGTAGTATTTTCATTTGATTCAGATTTTTTTTTTTTGTTTTTTTTGAAACATCGTCTTCTTTCTCAAGGTTACAAGAGCTGATTATTTAGCTGGAAGAACAGCGCTTCATTTCGCTGCTGTGAATGGTCACGCCAGGTGTATTCGACTGGTTTTGGCAGACTTTGTACCTAGTGAGAAACTAAACCCTCTTCCTGAGACTGGTGTCGTCACAGCGAGGACCAAATCCGAGCAAAGGTTTTTTTTTTCATTTTTGGAAACCATCTTCTATGTGTGGAAAGGGTTTGATTTTGATACGAAAAATTTGTCTTTCTGGTGCAGCGCATTATCTAAATTTGTGAATAAGGCGGCTGACGGTGGAATCACAGCTCTTCACATGGCTGCCTTAAACGGATTATTTGATTGTGTGCAGCTTTTGCTTGATCTTGAAGCGAATGTTTCCGCTGTGACATTTCATTATGGAACATCAATGGATATGATTGGTATCAGCTCTCTATCCGCTCCCAAGATGACTAAAACATTCTTTTTATATTCTGCGCCCAAATGATGATGTTGGTCTTGATTATTGTTGTAGGAGCAGGAAGCACGCCTTTGCACTATGCCGCTTGTGGTGGGAATCTGAAATGTTGTCAGGTAAGAACGCTACTAAGTTTATTCTTTTGTTTCTCTACATTGGATACAAAAAGAGTTGTGAGAATCTCTCCCTTTTATGTGTTTCTCCATTTGTAGATTCTCCTTGCAAGAGGTGCAAGAAAGATGACACTGAACTGCAATGGGTAAATTATTCCTCCGTTGTCTCTTCTATTGTTTCGTTTCGTGTTCAGAAACCAGTTTCGGGGAAATATTGACATTCTTAGAATGGAAACTGTTCCTTTCAAAAAATATTTGTAGGTGGCTACCAATTGACATAGCACGGATGTGGAGTCGTCATTGGTTGGAACCGTTGCTTTCGCCAAATTCTGATGTCGTCATTCCAGGGTTCCCTCACTCCAACTACTTATCGTTGCCCCTTTTGAGTATACTCAACATCGCAAGGTAACTACGAAACCTTCATCGAGTTTTTGGACTCCAAGACTATGGCCTCAATATGACTCGGGTTACTTTATTCTTGATCATTTGCTTGCAGAGAGTTCGGGTTGCAGTCCGCAACCATCACAGATGAGGTTGATATCTGTGCGGTTTGCCTGGAAAGAACATGCACTGTTGCTGCTGAAGGTCGGTTTTAAATTCTTGTCATTCCCTTTTGAAGGATCCTTACCTTAAAAACCGAAAGTCGTGGGTTTTGTGTTTCAGGTTGTGAGCATCAGCTATGTGTGAGATGTGCGTTATATCTTTGCTCATCGAGCAACGTTCCCTCGGTGACAGTTGGGCCGCCCGGTTCAATTCCTTGCCCTCTTTGCAGACACGGAATAGTCTCCTTTAAACGACTCCCAAGCTCCCTGACCAGAGAAATGAAGTTACCTATGTCACTTGGATTCTGTGCGCCGTGTATGCTTCACACAGGAGACGCAACAGATCAATCGTCACCGACAACAGAACAGCAGCAGCAGCGTAGCAAGACTCGAGCAGCCTCGGTTTCATCTGATATGTTCTGTCCGGTAACATGTAGCCCATTCCCTTCAGTCAACATTCCAATGTGCACCTGCAACGATGGAACATGTCCAAACTGCGAGACACATGGAACAGAGAGACATAGCGAAGAACACGACGAATCTTCTCCTCCTCGGGCAACAACGACTGAGCAGGAGAAGATAGAAGAAGGGCAAAGACTTGGGAAAACAACAACTTGCTCAAGCATGTTCTGGGGAAGAAGAAGCTGTAGCAGAGAGAATCAATGCAACTCCGAGATCAATGCCTGATCTCAAACATTTCTATGTACAGTGATAGAGAGAGGGAGAGAGAGAGGGAGAGAGAGAGCGAGAGAGAGAGAGAGAGAGAAAACCGATGTCTCCCTCATTTCTTTCTTTTTAATAGAGATGAGCAACAGAGTCTTGTTAGGTTTGTGACTTTCGAGAGAGGCTTCAGATATAAATTATGGTGGAAGATTTGTAATTATCATCACAATGATGGGGTCAATTTGCAAAATCTTTGTACTATTCTTATTGTAAGTGGATACTATTTGTTTGTGGCATATGTTGATACATTGAGACTTTTCTTCTAATTTTCAACACAAAGAAGTCAAATAAATCTAAAGTAATAGTTATTTCAGGAATCAATGTCTATATAGCTCTTGTGGTTCTATGCGAAAATATCTGAAATCTAAGGTAATAATACTTCAGGAATTAATGAGAAAAAATCTGACGAACACAAGTCCACGTCATTTTCTTCCTCAGCTTTGCAGTTAATGTTAATACTGAATAGTTTAATTCTTTGGTTGCCCAAAAAAAAAAGTTTAATTCTTTATTGGATCAAAAAGAAAAAGAAGAAAGAATCAATTGAAAACTATCACTCAATTAATTGGACTCAAAGTGGTTTGGTTCTCTGATGCGCCAATTTCAAAAACATTCCCAATTTCGGCTTTTGCTACTTCCAAAACTCTTTCAATTGCCGAGCTCGTCAGCGTCAGTTCAAAATATCGGTTACATATTCGTTTAACTTTTCTTTTAACTTATTATCATGGTAGGATCCATGTATTGTATGTAGCAGCTTTTTTCCCCTGGCCATATATGATTATGACCTGCGTGAGCTTTCACCTGTGTTTAACCTGTAACGAAATTACTGTAAATCACTCGTAAGAGGCCCACTAACCTTATAATTTATCATATATAATTTGTAAGAAGCATCTATTTCATACTAATATTAATATATTCGTAATGGTCAAATTAAGTATTGTTTTGAGGTTGATTTTAATCCTCAAAACAATAGTTCTAATAGGTTTGTTAAAGGCTCTTAACAATTTACCAAGTATATGGTTAAATCAAGTACTATATCAAGATTTTAAATATAAGATACATGTGTTAGTGTTTGTAGAAATGGATATGATGTGTTTAGAAAATGGAAACAGATCCCTAAGGGTAAAGCTCCTAACATTCCCAAAAGGGAAAGAAGACATGTGGGGGAACTCTGTTCTTCTACCCTTTTTATAATTTGTTCGGATCTTGTATATATAGGGGACCATACCATTACCTCGGATTTATCATTTTTCTCAATTTGAACCCCATCTTCGCTGTTATTTAACCTTCAAAGATCGGAAACAAATTTACGTATAATAATTTAAAACCTCCAAAATAAGTGGGTTTATATGTTGACTGAACAATTTCGTTTTGTTTTGTAATGAAAATAACCGAAAGACAAAAGTGCATTTTCAGACCAAGGCAAACAAGGAGTGGAAGCAACGAGTTCAAGTAAACAAATAATTATTAGTACTATTAACTTCATGCAACAATTTTCAAAAACAAATTATTAACTGTAAATATAATTTAACTTAACGCAAGAATTCCCAAAAACAAATTATTATCTATATGTATAATTGAACTTGAGATATTTATTATCATGTAGCTGGTTTACTTAAGGCCTGATCAGATATCACATTAATTAGAATAACATTAATATCACCAGCTTTTCGACAAAAACAAAAAGGAAAAAGATTTACAATTTCACTACACAATTTTTGAATATTTGTAGACGAAACCGGTCAGCTTTATCATGGTACAGTGGTTATGATTTCTGAAGATTCTAGCCGTACTCTACGACCCATCATGTCTTCATCTTCGTCTTACTCATCATATTTTTATTTTCTCTTTTATTCATATGCACAATCACGCAAACAAACACAGAAGAAGTATCAAAACAATTAAAATTAAGGAGGATTAAATTGCCGTTACGAACTTTTAAAACAATGGTCTACGTCACGTGAGTTGCGTGCATTACTAGTTTCTCTCTCTCTCTCTCTCATCTTCCTCGCGCCTAAAAGCTTCTCTCTCTTTAATGGCCTTTGATTAACCTTCCTCACTTTTTTTTTCACTCTTCTAAAAAAATGGGACTTCCTCTCCAAAGAAGCTCTTTTTAAATCTCTCAGGCTTTTCTTTCTCTTCTCTGGCCATGGCTTTTCTCAGGGTTTTCTCGTTCCTGTTTCTCTTCTTCTCTGTTTCGTCTGCCATTGATGACGCAAGCTCAGAAACGAGTTCTCTTATGTCCTTCAAAGCTTCGCTCGAAAACCCAACACTCCTTTCTTCATGGAACCTTTCGTCTTCCTCGTGCAACTGGGTCGGCGTGACTTGTCTTTTCGGGCGAGTGGAGTCGCTCTCTCTGTCTTCCATGTCTCTCAAAGGAAAGCTCTCTCCTTTCCTCTTCTCCCTTCGGTTTCTCTCCGACCTCGACCTCTCTGAAAACTCTCTCTCCGGCGAGATTCCAAAGGGGATTGCAAGGCTGAGCAACCTGAAATCGCTTCGGCTCGGCCTCAACTCTTTCTCCGGCGAAATCCCTCCGGAGCTCGGGAAGCTGAAGCAGCTTCAAACCCTCGATCTCTCTGGAAATTCACTGACGGGACTCTTACCGAGTCGACTCGGAGAGTTGCCTCGGCTTCTGTACCTCGACCTAAGTGACAACCATCTCTCAGGCTCTCTTCCTCCGTCATTCTTCCTCAGCTTCCCGGCGCTGTCTTCGCTTGATGTCTCCAACAACTCTCTCTCCGGCAAAATCCCTCCAGAAATTGGAAAGTTGAGTAACCTCTCTGATCTCTACATGGGAATGAACCAATTCTCCGGTCAACTCCCGCCGGAGATTGGCAACATTTCGTTGCTCAAGAACTTTGTTGCGCCGTCTTGCTCCTTCAAAGGACCATTGCCAGACGAGATAGCGAAGCTCAACAACTTAGCAAAACTCGACCTTTCTTACAACCCACTCAAGTGTTCAATCCCTAAGTCCATCGGAAAGTTGCAGAACCTGAGCATACTGAATCTTGTCTCCGCCGAGCTTCACGGAGTGATCCCTCCAGAGATTGGCAAGTGTAAGAACCTCAAGACGCTAATGCTTTCCTTTAATGATCTCTCTGGCTCTCTGCCTTTTGAGCTATCAGAGATTCCTTTGCTGGCGTTTTCTGCTGACAAGAATCAGCTTTCTGGTCCGTTACCATCCTGGATCGGCAAATGGAAGGACTTGGACTCGCTTCTGCTTGCTAGCAACCGGTTTTCAGGAGAAATCCCTCGTGAGATTGAAGATTGTCCAATGTTGAAGCAACTTAATCTCGCTAGCAACTTGTTGACTGGTTCTATTCCTCAGGAGCTTTGTGGTTCAGGTGCATTGGAGGATATTGATCTGTCTGTGAATTTCCTTACAGGAAACATCGAGGACGTCTTCGTTGGATGTACCAACCTTCAACAGTTGGCTCTTATGAACAATCAGATCAATGGTTCTATACCTGAGTATCTTTCTAAGCTTCCATTGATGGCGCTAGACTTGGATTCAAACAACTTCACTGGAGAGATTCCTGTGAGTCTCTGGAACTCGACGAACTTGATGGAGTTCTCGGCTTCTTACAACCGTCTAGGAGGTTATTTGCCTCCAGAGATCGGTAATGCAGCTTCACTGAAGCGGCTTGTTCTCAGTGATAATCAGCTCAGAGGTGAAATCCCAAGAGAAGTTGGGAAGCTAACTTCTTTATCTTTCCTGAATCTGAATTCAAACAAGCTTCAAGGGAAGATACCAAGCGAGCTCGGCGACTGTACTTCTTTGACGACAATGGACCTAGGCAACAACAATCTCCAAGGACAGATTCCAGACAAGATCACTGCTCTTGCTCAGCTTCAATGCCTGGTTCTATCTAACAACAATCTCTCGGGTTCGATTCCATCAAAACCCTCTGCCTATTTCCATCAGACCGACATGCCTGATCTGAGCTTTCTCCAGCACCATGGGATATTTGATCTCTCCTACAACAGATTGACCGGTCCTATACCTGAAGAACTCGGCGACTGTGTGGTAGTGGTTGAGATCTTGCTGAGCAACAATCATCTCTCTGGACAGATCCCAGCTTCACTCTCTCGTTTAACCAACCTGACAAAACTTGATCTGTCTGGAAATAACCTTACCGGTTCCATTCCAAAGGAGATGGGCCATTCTCCGAAGTTGCAGGGACTGAACTTGGCGAATAATCAGCTCAGTGGACATATACCGGAAAGCTTTGGCCTTTTGGGTAGCTTGGTGAAGCTAAACTTGACCAAAAATAAGCTGGATGGATCTGTTCCTGCTTCTCTTGGGAACTTGAAAGAGCTGACACACATGGACTTGAGTTTTAACAAGCTAAGTGGCGAGCTGCCATCAGACCTGTCTCGAATGCTTAACTTAGTAGGTCTCTATATTCAGCAGAACAGATTCTCAGGTCCTGTAGAAGATCTGTTTTGCAGCTCATTGGCGTGGAAAGTCGAAACAGTGAACTTCAGCGATAACCTCTTCATGGGTAGCTTGCCAAGATCATTGGGGAATTTGTCATACTTGACTAACTTGGATTTGCACAAGAATCAGTTCACCGGAGATATTCCTTCAGATATTGGTAATCTCATGCAGCTGGAGTACCTTGATGTTTCTGAGAACAGCTTATCTGGAGACATACCAACAAAGATCTGTGGATTGGCCAATCTACAGTTCTTGAATCTTGCCAAGAACAGTCTGCAAGGAGATGTACCGAGCGATGGTGTTTGCAAGGATCCTTCTAAAGCGTTGTTTTCTGGGAACAAAGGCTTGTGTGGAAGAGTGATTGGGTCAGATTGCAAGATTGATAAGACTTTGCTGAGTGCTTGGGGACTTGCAGTGATCGTGATTGGGAGTTTGATGATTATCTTTGCCTCTATTTTCTCTGTGCGCAGATGGGTAATGAGAAAGAGACTGAAAGAGAGAGATGATCCTGAGGGAATGGAGGAAAGCAGATTAAAAGGTTTCATTGATCAGAATCTGTATTTCTTAAGTGGAAGCAGATCGAGGGAGCCACTAAGCATCAATGTGGCTATGTTCGAGCAGCCACTTCTCAAGGTGAGTTTAGCTGACATTGTGGAGGGAACAGATCATTTCTGTAAGAAGAACATCATAGGAGATGGTGGGTTTGGGACGGTTTACAGAGCTTGTTTGCCTGGTGGGAAAACAGTGGCGGTGAAGAAGCTCAGCCAAGCCAAAACGCAGGGAAACCGAGAATTCATGGCTGAAATGGAGACTCTTGGGAAAGTGAAGCATCCGAATCTGGTGTCTTTGCTAGGATATTGTTCTTTCAGTGAAGAAAAGCTTCTTGTGTATGAGTACATGGTGAATGGAAGCTTAGACCATTGGTTAAGGAACCAAACAGGGATTCTAGAGGTACTAGACTGGTCCAAACGTCTCAAGATCGCCGTCGGAGCTGCAAGAGGACTAGCTTTCCTACATCACGGTTTCATCCCTCACATCATACACAGAGACATCAAAGCAAGCAACATTCTTTTAGACAGTGAGTTTGAGCCAAAGGTTGCAGATTTCGGGTTAGCGAGACTGATCAGTGCATGTGAGACTCATGTGAGTACAATCATTGCGGGTACATTTGGGTATATTCCACCAGAGTATGGTCAGAGCGCACGAGCAACAACCAAGGGAGATGTGTACAGCTTTGGAGTGATCTTGCTGGAGCTGGTGACGGGGAAAGAGCCAACCGGTCCAGACTTCAAAGAGAGTGAAGGAGGGAACTTGGTCGGTTGGGTTGTTCAGAAGATTAACAAAGGGAAAGCTGCGGATGTTCTTGATCCTCTGGTTCTAACAGTTGCTTTGAAACAGTCTATGCTTCGTCTGCTTCAGATTGCTGTGCACTGTATTGCTGAAACGCCAGCTAATCGACCGACCATGCTCGATGTCTTGAAGGCTATCAAGGAGATATAGACGTTGTTCGATATGTTTCTTGTTCTATAAGTAACTACATTCTCTTTGTAATGCTAACGTTCTTGTAACTTTGTTAAGTTATAATCCCTAGGTTTTCAGTTTCCAAATAATTGCACTTTGTATTCAATGGATGTTAGACCAAAACGAGCTAATCACAAAACCTATGGCGAAATTAAAGTTCTCTTGAAGGAAAAAAATAAAACCGAATCTGAACTGAAATTTGCTGACAAATTAAAGTTTTCTAATACGGAACACAGAAAATCCGATTTCAATTCGATTATTCTCCGATCCGAATAGCTAGGAAAAAGCACCATTTCCTTATGTCCAAATCGAATCACATCCCCTTGGGCCTCGGTAACAAAATAACAATACAATTATCGAATTGACAGAGATGACCCTTTGCGTTCAAAACTATATAATACATATATGTGAGACAATGAAAATCAGAGTTTTTAAGAGAAAATGAAAAGAAAATAAAAGTTGGAGTGTAGCTGTTTGATGTCAAGTCAATATCACGAAAACAGTTTAGTCAGAATATAAATAGTAGTAATGGCAACAGAGGAAAGATCTTTTAACCCAAACTTGTGGCCTTGCAATTAAAGTAACTCACACTTCTTTTATTATTTTAGTTGTGAGTACATACAAATTTACAAAACTTGTTAATGGTCGAATACGCCAAAATGGTTCATATTCCTTGTTGGGCTGAAATTTATTACAAGTGGATTGCATAGGAAAATAAAACCCATAACGTATAATTGAAACCCATGACGAGGCCCATTAGATAAAAAGATTAAATTACAAACCTGGCTGCCGCCGCGCAGTTATTCTTTCCCTCAAACTCGTCTCTCTTCTCTCTCGCTCTGCTCTCTCTCTCTCGTCTCGTCTCCTACAATGGATAATCCTAAATCTGTCGGTGAATCTGCTGCCGGAGCTACAGTGGATGGATCCAAAAAGAGAAACCAAGATCATTCTGAGGGATCTAAGAAAGTAAGTTTTGTTTGTTTTTCCTTCTTTTTTTTTTATGTTGTGATTTTTTTTTTGTGGGTGTCATTCTCTGTTTACGGTGTGGAATCCCAGAGTGAGGGGATCAACGAGTTTGACAGACCACTAAAGAAGTGCAAAACTAACGTAAGCTTTCTTTTTATGTATTCTTTGTTACGATACTCTCTTTTTTTTTTTATGTATTCTTTGTTTCTTTGGTTGATTTTTTTTTTTCTGTAGAAAATTGATGAAGATGAAAAAATTGATCAGAAAAATGTAAGGGTATCTACTGTTTATTCTTCTACTTAATGATTTAATCAAATAATTTTCTAAATTAAAAATTCTAGATAAAAAATAACATGTAGAACGCTAATATCAATTGAATCTAATCAAGCCTTAATTAAATAAAAACTATCTTAATCATTTATTTTTATTTCTATGGCAGGAAATCATCGAACTGTCGAGATCTATCAAAGAGCTGACTGAAGCTGTAAAAAGCCTTCCGGAAACTCTATTAACCATGTTAAAGGTGGTAACAAACCCAGAGATAACCGAGGAGGAAGAGGAAGAGAGGCATCCAGGCTGTCATATGGTATAAGTTTCGTGTTTTTACAATATATTGAACGAATGAGTGTTAACACTGAACGAATGAGTGTTTACACTAATTGTGTTTTAATACAGCGTATTCCGAAGAACCCCTGTATTGATTGTCAAAAAGTCGGGCATCACAAAAGCCAAACCATTTTGGTTTCGGGACTTGAGGAATTTACTCTTCCTCGGGATCAAGTGAAGGAAATGTTACGTCATTTATTTGGTTCATGTGGAGAAATCACAAGGCTTTCTGTTCCCATAGATTATGAAACCGGTTTTCCCTTCGGGTTTGTTGGCCTTTTCCTCTCCAACTTTGTTAAATTTCAATGTAAACTAAGTATTTGCTTGCCACGTTTATAACCTAATTATTGGCTTCTTTTTTTTGTCACAGATTTGCTTTCGTTGATCTGAAAAATGGCCAGGGCTATGAGAAGGCGTTAGAATTGGATGATTATGAACTCGAAGGAGTGCAGCTTGACGTGGCGTTGGCGCAAAACAGATGCTTATCTATCGACTTTGGTGGGTGTGAGCGTTGTATGAGTGATGCCGGTGCTCGTCGTCATTCTAAGCTTCTGTTGCAGTCAAAGATGTTTGAGGCAACTCCGCGAAAAACCTTTTGTTGATGGAAAAAAGTAAGTAGGAAAAAAAAAGTGGTAACAGAATAACAATACAATTATCGAATTGACAGAGATGCCCCTTTGCGTTCAAAGAAAATCAGATTTTTAATAGAAAATGAAAAGAAAATAAAAGGTGGAGTGTAGCTATTTGATCTGAAGTCAATATCACGAAAACAGTTTATTCAGTATATAAATAGTAGTAATGGAAACAGAGGAAAGATCTTTTAACCCAAACTTGTGGCCTTACAATTAAAGTAACTCACACTTCTTTTATTATTGGTTATTTTAGTTGTGAGTACATACAAATTTACAAAACTTGTTAGATAGATCGTTTTTCTTTTTGTTTAATAATTGTCGGTTTTAGCTTACTTTGTTTCAAAGACTTTCTTTTTTTTTTTCCTGTTAGCTTTTGTTTCAATGATATATACTCTTCTGGCTCTTGACTCCGAAAGTTTTGTGAATTCATTGATTTTATTTCAGATCTTGTGTAATCTTATGGTTCAATTATCAATAGAATCTTTCACTGGAAAAAACACAACACAAGAAAAAAAACATTGTCTCGGTGACCATAGACTTTATCCAATCCATTTAGGTTGTTAAGGTCAAAGACCGATTAAGCATTTACTGCACCGTCTGTTATCATTATGCCACGGCTGGGTTTACGTGCTATATGGGCCAGACCCACTTAATGTGGATATCACGGGTCCTTAAATCCAGCCCATAGCTAATACAATATCATAATTAAATACTGAAATTCAATTGTTTCCTGCTAAAAGAAAAATATACAAATTGTACTGGATTTGCTGAACATAAAGGGATTAGTGTTTGAGTAGAGCCAGTAGACCGACGAAAATCTATAGAGATAACGACCAGTAGAGGAGACCCCATGACCATGTAAATAAATCAATAATGAATGCATATTGTAACCCTGTTTAATTAATGATGTAAATATGTAACCCTATTTAATTAATGATGTCACCCTGTTTAATTAATGATTATCAAGTACTAGTATATTATTCAGTGATATTTAAATTACTCTTTAGTCTTTTTTTCTCTAAATAATATCGGTTGATTTTCTATCGTCTTGCACCTCTTTGCACACGTGTTCTTCTAAATTCCAATGATAAGTTGCCTATATAATCAAAGGAAAACATTTTTTGTTTCATCGATAACCATGTCTGTATTGTATACATGCATATGATTATTAGTCGTGTTTGATGTGTCATATGACCCATATTATATGCTTGAATTTATCCTATACGTACCATATGACGTGCAAGAAAAAATTTGTTTTTATGTTTATTTGTGTACAAAATTACAAAAGTATTAAATAATTTTGGGTAAATTTGACATGTGACCAATGTAAAGATATAGTAAACATTGCTACTTCTGTTTGCAAGAGACTCTAGTACCATTAAAATAGACTCGAGTAAATTAGAATATTCATATCTCATGTATATACACATCAATAGATAGGTATATTAACATAATTGATAACATGCCAACTTGAAGGTAAAAAGAGACAAACAATGGAGTCTTAATTATACAATATTGTACCATGTAAGTATGTAACTAATTGATTATTTTGAGCATAAATATAAATCGTAATGAAAGATTGTAAAACAACAAACATTAACATCGTAGCTTTGATAATCTTACATTTGAAGTAACATCAGATGACAGCCTAAGTATCATTAATAAACAACAAGATTGTCTGTTAGTGCTGGACCTGCTGGTTGATAGCTCGATGCTACAAACTGGAGCCGGTTTAGAATTTGGTTCAGAACCGGTCAGGTTAGGTTAGATTTGATGTTAGTTCAATACCTACCAAACCAATTGTGTTGTCTTCCAGAGTCGAAGATAAAAGAAATGCGATGAATCAATCCAACGGCTTACAAGGAAAAGGTGCATAAAGATTAAAGGGTAGAGGATCGGAGCAGTCGGAGGATTTGTTTGATGCTATTTTCGTTGACGTCAACCATCAAAAGATTGACACGTGGAGACATTGAGAAGGGCGTCTTAGGAATAAATGCTTTTCTTGTTTATAAAAACGGTAAATGCTTTTCTTGTTAAAGAAAAATAAAAATTCCTTGTCTAATCCTTCACGCCGCGTCTAGCCATTAAAAATTTTCGGACAACAACTTCGCTTTCTCTATCTTTCAGCTAAGCAACTTAAGCTTGGCTCATCCATAAAATAGCTCGGCTCGGCTTCGTCAACAATTACTAAAGGAAAGTTTTAGACTAATCCACACATGTTTGTAGATTACGGAAAATAAATATACTACTGCTAACGATGTTATATAATCTTTATTTAAGAGCTGGCCATTAGATTTGTTTTGCAATATCTAGACTAAAATTAAATGTATAATTTGTGGTTTTGTAGACACTCTTCATCTGTTTTTTGTTTATCTAAAAAGTAAATTGTTGAGTTAAGATTCATAAGTTTTTCAAAATTAAAATGGTTTTGACATTAGAAATTGCATAGAGATTTAGGTGTATATTTTATTTTTTAATTTCCCGATTTAGAGTATATATATATAGAATTTAGCAGGGGGGAGTTCATCTAGAAAATCCAATATTTAGGTAATTATGACTAGATTTGCTGATTCGGTGTATCATACGTGAAAAACCAAAGAATGAGAGAAAACGTGAAGACTGTAACAGCCAAAAAAAAGAAAGAAATCTATAATTTTAAATATAAAAAAGGAAAACGTTATCTTGAATGTTTATCCTTTTAATCAGTTATTAATGCATGTTTATCCTTTTCGTTTATTTTGTTGACGTAAAAGATTTTGGTCTCAACATCTGTATTCACCCTAGTTTATCTATAAAGTTAAAAGAATTTTTGTTTTAGAAAAAAAAAATAGTACTAATAGGTTTAGATAATTTATACGAGGAAAAAAAAAAAAAGAAAAAAGGGTAAAGCGTAGTAATCCAAAATCCAACGGCTGAGATATAAGGTGAGAGCGTAACGCTAGATCCATGGCAGAAACAGCGTAGCAAAATCCATTCTTTCTCGTCTTTTGTCTTGTTCCATCCATTTTTTTTGGGTTATTTTTTTCTAATCCAACTAACCGAAAACCAAACGCTCTCTCTTGTCTCTCTCTCTCTCTCTCTCTCTCTCTCTCTCTCTCTGTCCTTGGAGGGAGTGCCGGAATCAAAGGCTGAAGAGGATCGGAGTATCGCCGGAAGTATAGAATTACGGTTGCTTGCTTAAGCCGTCTTCTCTGCAACTCACTGCGTCGTGTGGGTGTGAAGAGAGGAAGGAGCACCGATTCACTTTTTGTTTTTTCCTTTGGAATTCATCTCTCTCTCTCTCTCTCTCTCTCTCTCTCCTCTGCTGGTGATGATTGGATAGAAAGAGACAAAAAGGAAACATAAAAGAGAAGAAGAAGAAGAAGAATTGTCCTTGTGCTCTCTCTCTCTCTCTCTCTCTCACGAGATCCATTCCATTCTAGCTTGGTGGTTAATTCGAGCACAATTTGGTAAGTTTTGTTTTTTCTTTGTGAATTTGTATGTTAGGGTTTTTGAATTTGGTCAAGGAGTTTTTGAGTATTCATCATCTCTACAAAAGATCCCAACTTTGGTGAATTGTACTCTTCTTCTATGACCTTTTGAATTGCGTCCTCTCTAGTCAAACTCTGGATTTTCGGATTTGAGATTGTACTACAAATTCTCCTGTTTTATTCCATGGAATTGCAAAAACTTGATCTTTTTTTTTTTTTTGGTAATTAAAGCTTTTGGGGGCCCTTATGTTTTTTCATTCCTCTTCTAGAGAGCTCTGCAGTTTTGTTTCTCTAAGTTGCACAATTGGGAACTTAATAACCAAAAAAAGAGTCTCATCTCTCTTCCTCTCCCTCATTCCTTTGGGTTTTGTTTTGTCAGCTCTCTTGTACAATGCCGTCTGATATATTGGAACCCAGAGGTGTACCCACACCTTCCCATTTTCATGAAGACATTCGCATCACTCCTGAGGTAACTCTTCCGTTCTCTCTTTTCAATCTAAGGTCTAACATTTCATGTTTTGCTCAAGACATTTTCATGTTTTTTTTTCTTGTCCAGAAACAATTTGGGTTCATGAAAACCAACCAAATGCCTGAAGCTGGCGGGGACACACGTTCCAATCTACCTAATACTTCTTGGACATCTGACGGTTACCAGATGTCGCACCAATCGAGCTTGACTGGGCCGCTTCCTTCTCTCATCCCTAACGGAAGAACTGCTACAAGTGATTCTCACTGGGAGAGCAGTCTCTTTTCCAGCTCTCTCTCTGAATTATTTACTAGAAAACGTAAGCTTCTCATTCACTTTTCTGTCAAATATTTTTTTACCTGTTATATTGGTTCCTTTCTCTGTATCGTCATTGTCATGAAAGTATATTACGCATACGCTCTGACTGACTGCTTTTGATTTGTATTTTTTTGTTGTGATATGGTTTTGCAGTAAGGATACCAACAAGTGATAACTTATCCTTTATGTCTGCTAACCGCGAGGAAGAACCTTCTGAGTCTTTAGAAGAGATGGAGGCGCAAACTATTGGAAATCTTCTTCCAGATGAGGATGATTTTTTTGCAGAAGTGGTTGGTGAGGTTGGCCATAAGTCTCGTACCAATGCACGAGATGATTTGGACGATTGTGACCTTTTCAGCAGTGTTGGTGGCATGGAATTAGATGGGGATGTTTTTTCGTCTGTCACTCAAAGAGACGGCAAGAGAGGCAGCGATGTTTCTGTTGTTGGTGAGCCTCCTCGAGGAGAAATTTCATCCAGAATACTTTTTGTTAGGAATATGGATAGCATCATTGAAGATAACGAGCTGAAGGTCCTTTTCGAGGTACGTATTTTCACCCGTGTTTCTGGTTACATTTCCTAATTTATGGCAAGAGACGTTATTTTAAATTTTTTGGAGGCCGTCGTTTCTCATTGATGACAAATTTCCTTGTTTAGCAATATGGAAATGTCCGGGCTCTTCATACAGCTGGCAAGAATCGTGGCTTTATCATGGTATCATACTATGATACAAGGGCCGCTCAGAATGCGATGAGAGCACTCCACGGTAGGCTCTTAAGGGGAAGGAAGCTTGATATTCATTATCCTATCCCAAAGGTGTTGTCCATCGTTCCCCTAGCCCCTTGTTTTGTGCGTTATCACTGTCATATTTGCGGACTAATATCTTACTTGTTACTCCTTTTTTTCTATCAGGAAAATTCTAAAAGAGAGAACATCAGCGAAGGAGCTCTGTTGGTTAATAATCTTGATTCTTCTATATCCAATGAACAGTTTCACAGAATTTTTAGTTCATACGGAGATATCAGAGAGGTTCTCACTGGCTCTCTACTTGTACTTGCTTTGTGATATGGATGAGTATGTGACTTTGTCATTTTGATATTTGTGCTATTGCTGTTGTTTGCAGGTTCGTAGAACGATGCCTGAGAACTCACAGATATACATAGAGTTCTTTGATGTTCGAGCGGCAGAGGATGCTCTCCGGGGACTAAATGGGCTTGAGATTGCTGGGAGGCAGCTTAAACTTGCGCCATCCTGTCCAGAGGGTACAAGGTGGTTCTCGATAATCTTGAACTGATGCAGTAACAACTTGATTTGACGCTCTGATTTACTGTTAATAAGAATGCCACTTGTGTTGATACGTTGGATTTATCATACTTTTTGTTTTTTTCAGTTTCACGCCGCAGTTTGCCGCAGATGATGTTGAGGGGGGTCTACCTAAAATGGCTTTTAATAATCTATCATCAGCACACATAGGTATAATAGTGAACATGGTTTATGGTTATTCGTTTCTGAATGATTTGGCATCCTGTCACAACTCATACCTATCCTTTTAAGTCTCTATTTCAGGAAGACATTACCCAGGAATATTAGCTTCAACCTCCATTGATGGTGGATCTATGCGAGTGATGCATAATTCTGTTGGGTCACCTGTGAACTCCTTCATTGAACGTCATCAGAGTCTCGATATTCCTATTGGTTTGTCACCATCGACAAGAATCATCTCAGCTAGTAAGCCTGTTGGTCTTCAGGAGTCTGGAAACCCTTTTGATAGTTCAAATACGGGGATCCAAAGCATGCCAAACCTTCATCCTCATTCCTTTCCTGAGTATGTTGACAACTTTGCAAGTGGTAGTTCATATAAATCCTCTACCACATTCTCTGAAATGGTCAGTGATGGCCAAAAACCAAATGAAGGCTTTATGATGAGCAATGTTCGTGGAGTGGGCGTAGATGGGTTTAATGGAGGTGGTAAGTATAATATCTTATAATTGCTTTTCTGCCTTGATACACTTGCCAGGTTAGTGATGGTGTGTAGCTGACGACTGTATATTTAAGAAAAATAGTTAACTGTAGGATAATGAAGCTCCTCATTTCAGCTAGCTTAATAGATTGGTTGGTTTATTACCGGAGTGCGAAGACGGAAAGTGGCCAATACGTACACTGCATATTAAATTTTTAAAAAACTAATTCCAAATTGTTGAGAAGCTTGATATGGAAGTTTCTGATGAAGTTTTTTTATTTACCTGCTTGTGCAAGGTTCTCATTTGTTTTTTTTTCCTCCTTGTAGTCATAGGATCTCCCATAAATCAAGGATCCCACCGTGCGAACCTCAACTTGTGGAGCAACTCTAACACTCAGCAACTTAACCCGTCAAGTGGCATGATGTGGCCTAACTCACCATCTCGCGTCAACAGCATTGCTTCTCAGCGCATCCCACCTGTTACTGCATTCTCTAGAGCATCTCCTCTGATGGTGAACATGGCATCATCTCCTGTGCACCACCACATTGGATCTGCGCCGGTATTAAACTCGCCTTTTTGGGATAGAAGACAGGCCTATGTAGCTGAATCTCCAGAATCTTCTGGATTTCACTTTGGTTCTCATGGTAGCATGGGTTTTCCTGGCTCTTCTCCCTCACATGCAATGGAAATGGGTTCTCATAAGGGTTTTCCTCATGTTGGTGGGACTCGCATGGATGCCAATTCAAAAAATGCTGTATTGCGATCATCGCGACAGATGCCTCAACTCTTTTCTGGAAGGAGCCCAATGCTTTCAGTGCCAGGCTCATTTGACTTGCCTAATGAACGATACAGGAATCTCTCTCACAGAAGAAGCGATTCTAGCTCTAGTAATGCTGAAAAGAAACTGTATGAGCTTGATGTTGATCGCATATTGCGCGGGGAGGACACCAGGACAACATTGATGATAAAAAACATTCCTAATAAGTGAGTGAATTCGTTTATTTTCTTCTTTTTACCTAATTGCAATTATTGATCATTTCTGGTCTGAGTTGGATTTACAGGTTGGTCATTTTATCCTGGTTCATTTTTGATATTTTAATTCACTTCTCTCCTTTTTGGTTCTGTAATGGTTTAGGTATACTTCGAAGATGCTTCTGGCTGCCATTGATGAATACTGTAAAGGAACGTATGATTTCCTTTATTTGCCAATTGACTTTAAGGTATGCATTCCCCTTACCTTCTTATATCTAATATATCCTAGGGCAGGCCTTGTGGCCTATTATGGTATTTTCAATATAATGAACTTGCCCTTTCTTTGCAGAACAAATGCAATGTGGGATATGCTTTCATCAACCTTACCGAACCGGAAAATATTGTCCCGTTTTACAAGGTACATGATTGATTCGTGTTTGCGACGTAACAAATTTGTTTAGTATAAGCATTCGTTACAAGTTTAAATCCCTGGCAGGCATTCAACGGTAAGAAGTGGGAAAAATTCAACAGCGAGAAGGTGGCATCTCTTGCATATGGTCGGATCCAGGGAAAATCCGCTCTTATTGCTCATTTCCAGAACTCAAGTTTGATGAACGAAGACAAACGTTGCCGTCCTATTCTCTTCCACACCGCCGGTCCAAATGCTGGTGATCAGGTAACAAAGATATAAGGCCTCACTTAATTTCGTTATCCAAATGCTTTTAATCATCTCTCTTGTTACTTATGCTTTCACTATAGTATATAACACACAGAATGCATCGTCCCGTGTTTCCTTGTGTATCATAAGCAGTCTTATAGATTTGTTAGTCATTGTTTTTTTTTGAGGAATTGCTTCATTTATATCAATGTACGACTGTGCAGGAACCATTTCCAATGGGTTCGAACATCCGGTCAAGACCAGGCAAGCATCGAACAAGTAGTAGCATCGAGAACTACACCAACTTTAGCAGCTCTGAAAATCGAGAAGAGCTTCCAAATGGGACGGACTCGTTCTAACCGATGAGCCAGACAGTTTTCATGTCATAAGCCAGACTAACCTTAGACGTCTTCTTCTATCAGAGGTAAAAAGAAAAGAGACCCAAAATATTAACAAGGTAAAAAAATATATATATATCTGTCACCCCACAGCTCTGTAAATCCTTGGGGTGGTAAGTTTACCTGGAGAAAACTCATTTTGAAGTGGAGAAAGTTTTTGGACTTTGGTTCTCTAAACTTGTTCAGGTTGCTTCACAAGTTTTGTTGTATCATCAGACCCTCAGAGAAACCTTGCTGGCTTTTTTTTGTTTCTCTAATTATTTTTTTTTCAACTTTTTGGTTTCTTGTGATTTCTAAAGTTGGGTTGTGTCTACAAGGATCTTTCTTTGTACTTTGCTTACAGAATGTAACAACAACCTAGTACAATGTGTTCAGTTTCTTTGCCAGCGTTTTGGGACCATATCATTTATGTAAACCCTTGAGGGCGAAGTTTTTGGCAATGCTTTCTTCTTCTTGGTTTCTAGTGTTATTTATACAAACCCTCTGACCCAGCCAATTGTTTAACATATTCGAATTAATAAGATCAGGTATTTGATATCTGTGAATATCAGATGTGTTGATATCCAAATTGAATAGGAAATCGAAGGGCTTTTAAAGTTGGCACAAAGCCGCGTTGTGTATAAACAGTTGACGACTTTGGATATTTACAACAACATATATCATCTCATTTGGATATATGTGGCCCATTAAAACCTAAACTAAGACCCATTGAGGCCCTCCCTCTTCACAAAAGCAGAAACAACTGGGTTTTGTCTGTAATCAATTGAGGTGTTTTCTTCTTCTTTTTCGCTTAATCTAGTTTGAAAAAAGTTGCCTATGTTCTGTGATAATGCTTTTGAAAAAGGTTTGTTTGCCTTTCTGGTGGCAAAAACGTTTAATTGGTCATTACGTAAAAATTATGTCTTATTATTCACGTCCCTCTAAAAGTTGCGTTTCTATTTTACATCCCAGTCACACCGCATTATATAGAATAATAATAGCATATAATAAAATAAATCCATATTCCCTTCTAAGAAAATGCTTATTCCCCCCCCATCGAACCTAATAACAAAATTATCTTTGTAAACGTCTGCTTGCATATCTCTGATAATAAATAAACTACGACCATTTTCGATGTGTCATAATCGTTTGGACCAAATAAATTACTAGCCCACCGTAGTAAATATCCTCACGTGACTGACGCGTTGTCATCTTACAGTCAATTTAATACGCCTAAGTTTTCCTTTTTCTGCAATATTTAGTTCCAGTAATTATCAAAAATAATAACGGTAATAATGCTTACAAGTAGTAGTATAATGCTGTTGTCCATAATTTGGCAATAATGATTGGCTGTATTAGTCCATAATACACATAAGAATATAAAGAAATGGAAAGCAGTAAATGAATGAATGAATGGAGTCAAGACTCTGAGAGACAGATCGTCGACTTGGAAAAACACGGTGGGTCCCACTCTCTTCCCTCTTCGTCTTCCTCTCCTCAAACAAATCTCCTTCTTCTGTGAACTCGCCGTTAAATGGTTGTCTCTGTTGTTGGATCCAGCTTTTGAGTTATGGGAAGCTGCTGGTCTGATGGTGGTGGTGGTGGCGGAATGGTCGGTGTTGGTGGGACTGCTTCCTCCGCCGCCGCCGGCTACGCCAGTCCTAACGACGCCGTTGACTACTACCTCAAGTCTCGCGGCTTCAACGGCCTCTTCTCTCAGATCGAGGTCCGTTTTCCTTTCCTCTCTACCCAAAGATTTGAATTCTCCCGTTCCTCACCTCATGTTCTCTTCTTCTTTGCTCGCAGTTATCCTTCTCTGCTTCCAACTTGCGAGACCGCGACGTGGTTTCAAAGGTTCCTTCTTTCTTTCACAAATGCTCTTTCCTTCTCATTTTGGTGGATTGTTTTCAACTGCTTAGAGAGAATCGAGCTGTCAAAGTGATGGCTTTTTCTTATAGCTTTAGTGGCTTTGATTCCTCGAAAGTGTCTCTCTTTAGTCAATTGAAATGTTTTTGTAACGTAATGTCGTGTAAAGGATCTTCCTTGAAACCTCAATATACTTGGTTGTGGTATTGCAGAGCGATGCAATGGTGGTTGTTTATACTAAAGGAAGAGATGGAACACTTGCAGAACTCTTCCGCAGTGAAGTTGTTTTGAATTCTTTGAATCCTAAATGGATTAAGAATTTTACAATTGCTTATCAGTTCGAGGTTGTGCAGACATTGCTGTAAGTTGCTTTAATATAGGGCTTATATGCGACTTGTGGAAATGAATTTAAAGTTTCTTACTTTGTGACCTTTCTACTTCTGCTCAGGTTTCGTGTGTATGATATCGATACTCAGTTTCAAAATTCTAGGGAGGAGGTATATGCAGAATCTCATTGTGCTCTCATGTTCCCCTTTCCCACTTATGAAGCGTTACGTTATATGATTGGGGATTTTCATTTCAGATGCTGAAACTCGACGAGCAGCAATTTCTCGGCGAGGCAACATGTACATTGTCCGAGGTATCCACTGCTTAACACTCTTTTATTTGTTTTGGTTTAGAACCTCTCGCTACTGGTTCTTTGAAATGTAAAGAAGCAGCCTCATTTTTAGCTTGCGATAGATTATTATGGATTCAGATGTTATACTTACTGATCAACTATGCAGATTATCACCAAATCAAATAGGACGATTGCCTTAGAGCTCATGCGTAAGGAAGGTGTTCCTGCGCAGAATCAGCCACAAAACCAAGGAAAGCTTATTGTCCATGCTGAGGAGTCTCTAGCTTCTAAGACCACGACAGAGATAGTATTTCGGTGCTTGAATTTGGAATCAATGGATCAGTTCTCTAAAAGTGTAAGCTAATGCAGTCACTCTTTCACCATTTCACCAGAACATACTTCAGACATAAACATAACATAAATTTTGTCGCTGTGGCAGGACCCGTTTTTGGTGATATCCAAGATTGTAGAGCACGGGGCTCCAATCCCGGTCTCTAAGACCGAAGTCTTAAAGAATGATGCCAATCCACTTTGGAAACCAGTCTTTCTAAGTGTTCAGCAAGTGGGGAGTAAGGTAACCAGAGAGGTGTCTTATATCTTAGATTGTTTGAACAGGAAGGTGTATCAGTTCTCTTCTGTAATCATTGCAGGACAGCCCACTGGTAATAGAGTGCTTAGACTTCAATGGCAATGGCAACCACAATCTTATCGGGTAACCACAAATTCTCAGTTTCCTTCATTCTAATCTGGGATATGACGACGAGTTGCTGAAGCTGAGATGATTCTTGTTTGTTGTTGGATTTTGCCAGAAAAGTTCAGAAGTCACTTGCAGACTTAGAAAAGCTTCATTTGAGTGGCCAAGGAATCAATCTATTCTTACCTACCGGTGTTGGACATAAACATGAAGACAAGGTAACAGATCTTCAACAACATAAAGAACTTGACTAGTTTTTTAACACGAGGAAACCTGATACCATTGCCATTATTTCAGGCATTAAAGAGTCAGCTTTTCGTGGACAAGTTTACTGAAACTGTTCAGCATACATTCCTAGAATACTTGGCATGTGGTTTTGAATTGAACTTCATGGTCGCAATTGATTTCACAGGTATGACTTTACGCTGTGGTATAAGGATCTGAGAAGAGCAGAGTTTCCCTTAAAACTAACCCGATTGTCCCTCTTCCTTCATTAGCTTCGAATGGAAATCCTCGCCTCCCAGATTCCTTGCATTACATTGATCCTACAGGACGATTAAATGCCTACCAGAGAGTAAGGACTCGAATGTATTTGAAATTTGGCTGTTGCTTAACATTTCTAATTCCTTGATCCAGAAGCGGTGACTGTGTGATCTTCTTTCTTTCTATTCAGGCAGTAGTTGAAGTTGGAGAAGTGTTGCAGTTCTATGACTCTGACAAAAAGTTTCCCGCATGGGGTTTTGGAGCTCGTCCTATCGACATCCCCGTTTCACATTGCTTTAACCTCAATGGAAGCAGTACTTATTGTGAGGTCTGTCGACAAATCAGAATCGCAATTCTCAAGTAAACAACATGGACTAACTTAATTTGTATCAAATATTCAATAATCCTTTTTTTTTGTTTTCTCAGGTAGATGGGATTCAAGGTATCATGAATGCCTACAATGGTGCTCTCTTCAACGTCTCATTTGCAGGGCCTACTCTATTTGGCCCCGTGATCAACGCTGCTGCAACAATCGCAAGCGAGGCACTCGCTCAAAATTCTCGGAGATATTACGTCTTGTTGATAATCACTGTGAGTTTATATCTTTTTTTCTCCGATTCTTGTGTTTTTGGTCTGTAAAAGGCAATGGAAACTAAACCTGTCCGTTGTTTACTAGGATGGAGTAATAACGGATCTGCAAGAAACGAAAGACGCATTGGTCAGTGCATCAGATCTCCCATTATCAATCCTCATCGTTGGAGTAGGAGGAGCTGACTATAAAGAAATGGAGGTTCCTAACAAAAACACTACAACGTTTTGTGGTTTTCCATTTGCACAATCGTATCAGATGGCTTACACTTGTTGTTGTGTAGGTATTAGATGGAGACAAAGGAGAGAGACTAGAAAGCTCGAGCGGTCGCATAGCCTCACGTGATATCGTCCAGTTCGTTGCATTACGCGACATACAATGTGAGTTTTGGTTTCTTAATTTTTGTGGCCTTTAAGAAAAACGTTTTGGTTGACTGATGAAATTTGTGTTGTGTTTGTGTGCAGATGGAGAGGTCTCAGTGGTAGAAGCGCTTCTAGCGGAATTGCCTTCACAATTTTTGGCGTACATGAAAAACCGTAATATCACTCCCACAAGTACCACCTCTGCTTCTTGATTCACACTTCTCTCTCAACACTCTGTACATATGCATCCACCACAGCTCTCAACGCTGTCGTTTTCTATCTTATATTATTGTCTGGAATTTTTCCATTTCCAGTATGCCACGTCAAATTTTTATATACTTCACTTTCCACTCTTGATTTGTTTGTTTTCTCTTTTTTCTTTCTTTTCCAGACACAGATTATTTTTATTTCTATAATATTATTTGCCAAATCACCACCGGTTGGTTTCGGGGATATTCTAATTATATACTGTTCAACGGTCAACATATTTTAGTTGTTGACTTTCTTGTTTTTTTGTTAGGATTTAGGTGCTGACTTTTCTAAGCTTAGCTTTAAACGTGATCGTTGATTCAATCTTTGCCGTCCTTCTCGCTGAAATAAAATAACTGTGAAAAAAAGATGGAGTTGGGGCAACATAGTAAACACCGTTTTTACAAAATACATGATCAAATATACACCTTTTTCTTTCAATCAAATAATTTGTACCTTAGTTTACAAAATTTACCGAGTTTTTTCCAAAGACGAAACGGTATTTGTTTGTTTACTTTAACGTAAACAAAATGAGCGGAGTCAAGTCGTTGATATTATGATATATGCAGATTAGGAAAAAAAAAAAGAGTATTAATGACAAAATTTGAAAAGAAATTAGCTTAGTAGCAATTGGCGGAATTCTAATTAGGTAAGTATATAAAGAAGTTAATTTTTTTGAAAGAAGTATATATATTAATATTTCAATATTACTATTCATTTAATCGTTTTTGAAAGAAGTGATTTTTTTATTGGTAACATGTTATTTTTTATTAAAATATTTAATTTATCGAATGGAATCCTAATTAACCTTCCTTTAGTAATAACATCTCGCATAACAAAAACAACCCATCAAACACAGTTCAATGAAGTATAAATTTTCCAAATTTTTCCAAACAATAAATAAAAAAAAATTATTTGCATTGCTATTTTCTTAATTGCCCTACGAAAACAATTTTTTTCTCATTTAATACATATTACTCATAAGAAAATAGTCAAAGTTTAAGTGTTTCTTTGTTTTCTTTTTAATCAACATATAACTAAAAATACCCACCCATGCGTATTTCCTGTTTCAAGTGTTTCTCCATCAATTTCAAACTCGTTGACATCTTAAAAATACTCTTATTTGTTTTTATTTTAATTGACTGGCTTTCTTATATGAAAAATGCTTTCTTTTGTCGTAAACTTGGCTATGCAATGTCTTCGTCTGTATAGTATAGACGAACAAGATTTAGCCAATTTAATAATAACCAGTATATCAAATCAAGTTTATTCATTTGCTAAATGACCACCTTTCAAGTTACAGGTCTTTGATGAGTTTCTAATGATCCGGATTCTTGATCATTTTATTTTCTATTTTGTGGTCCCTTCAAAACAAGTCATCCTATTTTCTTCCCCATGATGTCATACTACGTTTGTTTTTCGGATTATTTTAACGAGCAATTTTATTATATTCAATATATACGAAACTGACGTAATGACCATTTTCAAACACATTTTGTATTCTAACTGCGCATGTTTTTCAGAAGAACATAGCTTTCATCGTGTTTTTCGAAAATTATCCTAAAATTATGTCACTCCAGCAAATAAACCATTTTTTTGTCACCTAACGTACATCTTTATTAGGAATTGAATAGGTTTGTTGTGTAGCATCATTGAAAAGAAAACAACAAAAAGTTTGGAAAAAGAAATCACCTTTACATTTATATCCCTTGAAATTACCAACAAAAGTTTGGAAAAGAAATCTTCCAAAGTCTCCAACTCTTCCAAGTTTGGAGCAAAAGCTAGTCATTCCTCATGGCTTGATGATATATGGACTGCATCCATTAAGTATTTGAGTGTATCAAATACAATGAGTACATTGCTTATACCAAAACTGTGGAATTCCACGTGCAAAACTAAGTCCAAAAGCATAGTTAGGAACACAAAAAAGAAAATGAAGAATACTAAAAGACATAAAATGAACCTACATTGGTAAGCTCGAGTATGGCTCTTGAAGACTGATAACTCTAGACAACTGGTTGCAAACCAGATTTTGCATTCCGTTATATATAGAGATCTATCTATAAATGATGAGATTTTAAAATTTAGTCGTCTGTTGCATTATTACCATAGTTTCTTTATATGTATAATCTGAGTATAAATGATGATCAGTTGATCAAAATTAACAACTAAGAATATGTGCAACTATGATGAACAATTCTGCGATGCGACTCTTTTCTTAATATAAATATTATGACGAATGATTGTACATACATTATATCTATAATAGTTCTTTATTATTATTTATGATCATGATAAACAGTTTTATCTATAATAATTTAGAATCTGCTGTAGGTTTAAGTTTAACTATTTATTAAAAATTATATATTTTCTGGGAATCGAAGTAGAGATTTTATGTAAAAGTGTTCATTTTAAACGCTTAATTATTAACTGAGAGTTCTTATTATATTTAATCTAAATTTAATAACATTATATTTCATATATAATTTTTAATTTTGCAATTACAAAAAAAAAATGTGAGTGTGCATCGCACATGGAAGAAACATGACTAAAACATTAATTAACAGTTTGTCGATTATAACTAACCTTGGTTCCTATCCTCTCCTACTTCCGTAATAAAAAGTTTCTTTCTCAATTTAAAAAGGTGATTGGTTAGAATATATATATATATTTTGTTCTAAAACTTGATTTCTTAGAATATTAAAGGGAGATTTTGTAATCAGGTAAAATAGTTAGTTGTGTGAATCGGGACTTGTCAAGGGGCCCATACAAAGTGTTTTGTAACATATCCTTAAAAAAAGGAATTTTCAAACTAAAACGGTTCTTCAAATATTATTGTAAATATTGCCCCAAAAATACAATATTGTGGATATTGTAAACTTTCTAGATCAAGAAAAACGGCATTTTTAATCAATTATTAAAAAACATTATTAACATTTTTAAATATCCATATTATTGATGATTTATTTTCTACAACTGAATAAAGTACATATTATTTACTGAATGTAGTAGTCTCAGTGGTATATAATTAGTTTTCTTGTATTCCGGATTTAATTTGTTTTGGTACAAAATATTATTTATAAGATCAGAATAAGCCTGATTATAAATGAAAAACATCTTAAGAAAAAAATATTAACCTTTTGTAATTTGTAATGCATGTAAAAACGTTTTGTTGATCATTTGATCAAAAAACTACCTTATACACATGAAGTGTAAACTGAATTATTTGGAGATATAGATGAAACTTGAAAACATCTTCGTATATGACTAGATTTACTCCAATAACAACATGGTCAATGAATGACTCAATTCACACGTTTTCTCTTGAATTAGTGATCAGTCTGTACACATCTCTTGGATATATAACTAAAAAAATTTCCAATCTTTATCCAAATCTTTTCTAAGAAAGAAAAAATAAGATCCCACACTTCACCAAAAAGAAAAAAAAAATCCCACTCATACGTACATAAACTCCTCTTGTTTTTTTTTTAGTATTTTAAGCAATGAACACAAGATATATTAATATATTATGTTCTTATTCCTTAACTTTTTCAGAGTGTCGGTTTACACACAAAAAAATATTTATGTTTCTTTGTATTTAAAATCAAACCTTCGAAAAAAAAACCTTTTGTTTCTTTTTTTCGTCTTCGATTCCATAAGCAAAGAATATGTAACATGCATGCATTTCCCTTCTTTATTGTTTCTCTTTTTGTCATTTTTTTATAGCGTTCATATTTATTTTAAATTCTTCTGTTAGAGCTTTATTAGTAATCTTTATCGATAGCCATTTCTTAACTTGTTCAAATTCACACGTACGCATTTTCTGCTATAAGAGCAAATCAAAAGGCCTTTTTCACGCGTCTCTACAGTTTTGATAACTAAGTGCTCTCATATAAGTGAATGATTTTATGTCTCGAAAATTATCATAGCTAGATAAATAAATAAATTTATAAAAGAATATGCAAAACTTCAGCTTGACGTTTTTGTTATGTCTTACGTTCACACCGAAAAAATGCTTCTATAAAACGTTCAAAATGACTCAGTCCAAAACCCTAACTAATATCTCTCTTCCACTTACATTCGTCCTCTTTGCTTCTTATGTTCAACGAGTGCTCTATTTGAAACAGTACGCTACCTGAAACCCCAAGATCTAAACCATATCCAAACATCCTAAAAAGACGGGGGATTTAAAAGGTTACTGAAAAGATGGCGAATCAGAGGAATTATGGGAAAAGGCCCTTTCGAGGCGGTGAACAGGAGGAAAAGAAAGAAGCCGATGATGATGAGAACATATTTCCTTTCTTCTCAGCCCGATCCCAATACGACATGCGTGCCATGGTCTCAGCCTTGACTCAAGTCATTGGAAACCAAAGCAGCACTCATGATAATAATCAACATCACCCTGTAGAGTATAACCAACAAGATCCTATCCAACCTACTCCTCCTACTCAAGATCAAGGTATGTAAAAAAAAGATTATATATATGCACAGCTGGATTTTCTAGCACATTTTTTGCAAAAAAGCTAGTTTATGATGATGATATGTACATATGATTAACATGACCAGCTCGATGGATATATCTTGACTGGACGACGAAAATATTCATTCTTATGTCATTTGTTGATTGTATGAAGGAAACTTGAGGAAGAGGCATTATAGAGGGGTAAGGCAACGGCCGTGGGGGAAATGGGCTGCCGAAATTCGGGATCCACAAAAGGCAGCGCGCGTGTGGCTCGGGACATTTGAGACCGCTGAAGCTGCGGCCTTAGCTTATGATGAAGCAGCTCTTAAGTTCAAAGGAAGCAAAGCCAAACTCAATTTCCCTGAGAGAGCTCAACTAGCAAGTAACACTAGTACCATTACCAATCTGCCAAACTATAACTCTTCTAATAATCAAATTTACTACTCGAATCCGCAGACCAATCCACAAACCATGCCATATTATAATCAATACTACTATAACCAATATCTTCAGCAAGGAGGAAATAGTAACGATGCACTAAGCTATAATTTGGCCGGTGGAGGCTCAATGTATAATCATCAGACATTATCTAATACAACTTCTTCATCTTCTGGTGGATCTTCAAGGCAACAACAAGAACAAGATTACGCGAGATTTTTGCATTTTGGGGATTCTTCTCCCAATTCAGGTTTTTGAGATTCTCATAGAAGCAATAAGAGATCTCGGATGACTTGTTGTGGAGATCATATGTTCCTTGCATGTTTTTTCTTTTATTATGCTTGTGTTGTTTTTTATCATTTTGTTTATTTCTTCTCTCAAGAGTTTTCATGCATGGGGGTTGTTTGTTAACAATCCTTGGATTTGGATTTAATTACATGCTAGAATAAATTACCTATATACAAAAAATGCACCCTAAAGTTTATGGGAGTAATCTCAAATAAGCACACACAGAGGTGCAAGTTATTCACTGCTTTGAGTCTGATCAGCAGATGATGTTAATGAATATATCATATGGCGTGTATAACGTAGGTGATCAACATTCAACACAATATAAAATCAACGATAAAATCTTAAGTTTAGAGGATGTCATATCACATGATATAAATGTTAAAAATTTGGTTCGTTGTGATGTGTCGATTATATTGCCTTCGTAGAGATACAGTCAACCAAAGCTTTCTTGAATGAAATTGCATGTATTTTACATGACAAAGCCAAAGCAGCACCCTACATATAATGTTACATACTCGTATATTAATATTCAACATTTGTTGAGTCATAGAGATTGAACAGAACACGGGGTTTTTGTCCAAAATAATTGTCGTGGAACTAAGATGATGCCATTGTTTGATGGTTTGTTTATTAAAATTTAGACTCTTACCGCATTGTTTTTTTTTTTGAAGAAAGGTTTAATTAACTCGTACCGCATTGGTTATTGAGTAAGATCGTACAATCTGTGACGGTAAAGATATGATGAAAATATATTTTGTATGGTTATAGTCAGTTTATAGTTGTACGTAATTGGGTTTTCATCTGTTAAATATAATAAAAATTATTTTGCTAGTGAGAATATTTGAGTTCCTACTAATCAGTTCGTTTTAATTAATCTGGCAACGATTTGTTTTTCTTCCAGTTTTATGTAACATGGTAACTGTATTCAGCATGTGATATTTATAACAAATTATAAGTAGCTTACATTTTAATTTTCTTTTAGAATTTCATATATAATAATATGATTAGTTCACTAATTGCATGCCATTTGATGTTAAGAAACTAATGAATTTTGATATCTTATTTATCGATATCGAAGATGATTCGTTTAGAGTTTACAAAAATACATATATTTTTTCCTTTTTCTGGTTAGTATTAAAAAGCTAAAATACTGTATAGAGGGGGTGAAACTTTTGAGAGACTTTAACTATTACAGAAACAGAGTACATGTAAAAGTATTCTTACGCTAACATAATCTTTTATTAATTTTGACATACATTGGACTGTTCTAATCTTTCTTTTTATGGGCTCGGTTAACATACTTTGAGTTCACAAAAGTAATACGTTTATGGTTTGTATGAATCGGGTCAGGTTATAAAGAATCACGTCGTTTTAATAATACCGTTTAGTTCTGTAGTTAGAATGTTTTATCGGAGTTACATTCACAGTACTGATATATATTTTTAAAAAAGGTTGTGTTTTGAATATAGTCAGGGTCCCAAAAGAAGTTGGTTTTTCTATCAAAACCAGTAGAATGAGACTTTCACTAGCCCTTTTTAGTTAGAATTTTTTTAAAATAATGACATGTATAATAACATGTATGAAAACTTGACCAAAATAGATTCCCTAAGTGTTTGTTGAACTCCTTGACTTTGTCAATCCAAAGCGGTTGACTCCTTTTGACCCATATTTTGATAGATCCCTCTAGTAGTTTTTTTTTTTGGTCTTAACCCTCTAGTAGTTTATATATGTTCCGTCTTTTATTTTATTAAACAAATTTACAAACACGAATATACGTCATTTACAGTAAACAATGATATAGGAAATGTGTAACGCAGATTCATAAAAACACTTACATATATGTTGAAAAGAATAATTTTAGAGGAATTATACCATTTCGAGTTAAGTTCAATGTACATATGTTTCCAAAATGAAAAAAAAAAGAAAAATCATTTCGTTTTGAAATTCTGAGACTCGTTTTTCATATCATCATGCTAACTGAAATGATGGTTACGATGATAATGAATTTCGTTATTATTAAATACTTTCCGACCAACGCGTTGTCTCCTCTTTCTTTTGNTTTTTTTTTTTTTTTTTTTTTTTTCTTTCTGAAGCTTTCTTTTGATCTATTCGTGTTTCTTCATTTTTTACATATTACCGTAAATGGTGAGTGCTTGAAACTTATTGGTATATGAATCTCGGCCGCCGACAAAAATCTGTACTTCAAGACATTCGTGGAACTTCAAAAGCATTATATTCTTTCCTGTAATAAAATATTGCCACGCGCGTATGTTACGCGCCGAGTTACTCAAGGTCCTAAACAACACATGTATTTCATTAAAACCGTTTTCCATAGAAGTTTGGTTTTGATCATAAAACCGTTATCTTAGAAATCGCTAGAAAAAATGGTCTACAGAAAACCTATTGATCATTCTAGTGACTATAGACTCAAAAAAAATGTTAAGGTAGCAACGTAATTCGCTACGCAAATAGACCCTATATAGCTCATATTTCGCGGGATGATTTGGTTAGATAGAATTTGCTGGGAAGAAGTGACTAATTAATCGATCTAACTAAAAGAATTTCTTTTTACAAAAACGTAATTTAATACAAAGTTCACGTGGCAAGTGATCGACATTCAAACATGTTACAGTATTGCCAGTTAATACTCAAATTCTTTGATGTGAGATTCAGATATCGACCGTTGCTTACAAAACACTTAAAATAATCAAACATAAATACAATTATTATCGATCCCGACAAACAGAATATAAGAGAAGATCAATAATTAAAAAATGTACGTTGACGTTAACGGAAATGGGGGGTGGCCGCGCACGCACGCCGGCCTGGCACCGCCCTTTCAACTTTTGCGGCCTTCTAAGCTCTCACAAATCTCAACCACTTCCTTTTCCTCATTTTCAAACTTATCGGCCCAAAGACGTATGTATGCAAACTATGCATGCATACTGCATACTCTCTTTTACAAAAATAAAAATGAAAAGAGAGAGTTTTGTATTTCTCAGGTATATATCATATATGTATGTTTTGCTTGTTTCCTTCAAATTGTACCGACTCACACTCATTGTATATAACGCAGCCCACTACAGTTTCTCAAATGTTCCGGCCCATTCTAGATTAACCCACATTGTTTAAAAATCTACGACGCTTATTAAGCTTTTTATTTTATTTGCTAATCCTCATTTAAAAGAATTTAGGAACGGATATAACCACTACTTTCGGGTTCACGGTGTCGGTGAGGATTGTTGAAATTCGTCGGTGAAACCATGCACCTTGTGATGAAACTGTAAAAGAGAACATTTAGAATCATAACTTTTGGTTTGTGTGAAACGGGTTTCATGGGGAACGAAGAATATGTCTGTAAAAAGAAGAAAGAAGGAGAATCTGTTAATAAAGAATGTATCGTAATAAAACAACCCTTTTTTGTTTCATAAGAAAAAAAAAACTTTTGTTTTCGTAGAAGAAAAAAGCGGCATATTCTGTAATAAAAGTTTTATTATAAAACGACGAGATTCTTTGGCGATTTCACGTTCCAAAAATAGAGCGACAAGAAACACTTTAAACCCGAAAAGAAAAAAAATTGTAAAAAAAAAAAAAAGTGTTTAAAAAAGATCCGACCTGCCGGAATCGAACCAGCGACCTAAAGATTTGCTGTCACAGACTACAGTCTTCCGCTCTACCAACTGAGCTAAGGTCGGTTGCTGTTAATACATACACAATTAATAATTTCAACGAACACTAATAGTCTTGTTTACAAATTCCAAACTGGAGAACAAAACCAGCGAGATAGTATGGCTACCAAAATCATCAACCACATAAAATTTTCAAACAAACACAGTTTTCCTTTTCACAAACATTATTTTTCCTCTCTCTACTCTATACACACACTGTCGTAAATTTCTAGAGTCGTCTCCCTGCACTACAAATCAAATTGATGTAACCGGTTTTGAATCAAACCGGATACGCACGGTTACAATAAGACTGAAATCGCACGTGCCGTGTAGGGATGGCACGTGGAAAAGCTGCCGCAAAATAGAGGAAGCAGAGGGGGAAGGAGGGAAGAAGATAGAGAGATTGGGTGGGGGGGATGGATATGTTACCGTCACTTGCGGTTGACAGATGACGCCGGATTTTCTTTTCCTTCACCGGCCGTCGTTCAATAAGCAGAGCCCATAACGAAACTCACACATCCGAAGTCCTTTCGAAGCTAAAGTAGATACCTTTTTCTGATTTGAATTTGGACAGAAGAAGACTCTTTGGGTGGGTGCTGTGTGAGGTCTTCTTCCTCTAAACCCATTTGAAAGTCTCTCTGTATAAATGAACGATCCGTAGAATCAGTCAGAAGGTGAAAAAAAAGCATTCTTTTTGGATTGATCGCGAATCAGCAATGGAGTCGGCGAAATCGAAGACGAAACATCGCAACCCGATGAAGAAGCCTGTATCCGTGACGATGGAGCACGTTCTGTTGGCGTTACGAGAGAGCAATGAGGAGAGGGAGGTGAGGATTCGCAGTCTGTTCGATTTCTTCGACAATTCGAGCTTAGGGTTCTTAGACTACGCCCAGATCGAAAAGGGTCTGGCTTCGCTTCAGATTCCTCCCGAGTACAAGTACGCTAGGGACTTGTTCAGAGTCTGCGATGCCAACAGAGATGGGCGCGTTGATTACCACGAGTTCCGTCGCTACATTGACGCTAAGGAGCTTGAGCTTTACAGGATTTTTCAGGCCATTGATGTCGCCCACAATGGCTGCATTTTGCCTGAGGAGCTCTGGGAGGCTCTTGTCCAGGCCGGTATGTCATTCCCTCTCTCCACTGTCATGAAATTTCCAACCTTTATGGGATTTTGATTGCTACTGTGTAGTTTCGTCAATCATTTACATTCTGTTCTTTGGTTAATCATTCTTATAGTGCAGTGGTAGCTTTTATGTTTTCCCATTTTGACTGTTGAGTATCTCCAACCTATATAAGCCCAACAGTTCTGTTCTTGTAGGCATTGAAATCGATGATGAGGAACTCGCTCGTTTTGTCGAGCATGTTGATAAGGACAACAATGGAACTATAACATTCGAGGAGTGGAGGGATTTTCTTTTGTTGTACCCTCATGAAGCCACCATTGAGAATATTTACCACCACTGGGAAAGGGTGTGCTTGATAGACATTGGGGAGCAAGCTGTTATACCGGATGGTATAAGCAAACATGTCAAAAGAAGCAGACTGCTTCTCGCTGGAGGACTAGCCGGAGCTGTTTCTAGGACCGCTACCGCACCTCTGGATCGCCTGAAAGTTGTTTTGCAAGTTCAAAGAGCACACGCGGGGGTCCTCCCGACCATTAGAAAGATATGGAGAGAAGATAAGTTGACGGGGTTCTTCAGAGGTAATGGGTTAAATGTCATGAAGGTTGCTCCTGAAAGCGCCATTAAGTTTTGTGCGTACGAAATGCTAAAACCCATTATTGGGGGAGAGGAAGGTGATATTGGCACGAGCGCGAGGCTTTTGGCTGGTGGAATGGCTGGCGCCGTGGCTCAAACCGCTATTTACCCTATGGATCTCGTGAAGACTCGGTTACAGACTTGTGTAAGTGAAGGCGGAAAGGCTCCCAAGTTGTGGAAGCTCACCAAGGATATATGGGTGAGAGAGGGACCTCGGGCATTCTACAAGGGTCTCTTTCCTTCTCTTCTTGGGATTATCCCATATGCAGGAATCGACCTTGCTGCATATGAAACGCTAAAAGACTTGTCTAGGACGTATATTCTTCATGACACCGGTTAGATCATCAAAGCCCTCTTAGGTCCTTATTGTTCTTTGCATATGATTGTTCTATATGATATACTGAAATAGCTCCAAATTCTGCAGAGCCGGGTCCGCTGATACAACTGAGCTGTGGAATGACATCAGGAGCTCTGGGAGCATCATGCGTTTACCCGTTACAGGTTGTAAGAACAAGGTAAAAAAAATAACTCAAAAGGTAACAATTTTTCAATGTTTTTTTCTTGCTTGCGTGTGAATGTAAAAACAAGTTTGATTCTTTGTCAGAATGCAAGCGGATAGTTCAGAGACGACAATGAAGCAAGAGTTTATGAAAACAATGAGAGGCGAAGGTCTGAGAGGTTTCTACAGAGGACTCTTACCCAATCTTCTCAAAGTAGTTCCAGCCGCAAGCATTACATACATTGTTTACGAAGCTATGAAGAAAAATATGGCTCTTGATTAGCCAATACATAATTTTTCTCGGGGTTAATCATTCTTTTTTTTGTTCGCAAGGGATCGTTTCTTGACTCTTAAACTTTAGATTATGTGAGATAACAGAAACAAGTCGATACTGCAATATGTCTGCTGGTCGTTGATGTGTTCATGATCAAGATTTAAGTCTGTAAAGTTACATTTTCGAAACGGATCTTCAATGGACTATTCTATTTCGTTTTTTTTGATCGAACGGACTATTCTATTTCATTATCGCTTTCGTACATCTTCCTTTTTTAATCTTATTTTAATCCAAGTCGATTTTAACTTGGTTTGGTTCATTTTCAAGTAAATGTTGATTGGTTCAGACTCTTGTATCACGGTTTTCCTTTTTGTCACAACTCGTGAAGAATAGGGGACGGAAATAATTCGTCGTGAGTTCATGACAATATAACATATATGTTCTTGAAAAGTTTGGAATATCGAAATAATTAGTTCAAATTATTATATAAACAGAGAAAGTAAAATATTTGGAGAAAAAGACAAGAGGTATTGTTTGGATAGTCGGTTAACTATGTATGTTGGCATTTTGTATATTGTTGGTTTTACTTTACGTAAACAATAAACTATTAAGTAGCTAACTCTATTAAATATTAGATTTAACATTGGAAGAGATGCCAAATGGTTAGTTGCAGTTTTGTTAACATGGGAGGAGGTTAATAAGATCAAGGTTAACGAAAAATGAGATTGAGAAGGATGTGAGAGATCATCGTACTTCCATGCGAGGTCTTTATCCAAATACGTCAAAGTATGGTGATTTCTAAAAACTAAGCTTTTTCCATCACCGTCTGTCAGAAACAAGACAATGTCTATCAGGGAGAAGGTTTAAGTGGTCTCCTAACCTTTACCTTGCGTAGGAACTTTCCAAAATCCATTTTCTATAGTATGTTGAAATTCTTTAACATTTTGAAAAAGAAAACTTTAAAAAACGATATCTAAAATATTTGTTAATTACTTACATCTAATTGTACTCAATGAACGTGAAAAGATTGAGTTTCCTCCCAATGAGGTCACCTTCTTTGTAAACCTTAACAAGGAAACGAGATTCAGAGGTTGAAGATGTCGTCATAGGTTTATTCTCCATTGATGCGACTGATACCATAAAGCCATATACGTGATTCGACCATTTATATTTATTTTGATTGCACGTTCAGATTTAAATAATCACTACGTGTTTTGTATTAATTCCAATTAAAATTGTATATTTATTTTTATCTTTTTACTTATTAGTACGTAACTACGTATAACAAAATCACCCTTTCTTAAATACTAACATTAACATCTTTCGTATATTTTTGTATGTGTATTGCAATGTGGGTAATTGTTTAACAGTTCTACAATTTAGGCAACATAATTTTTGGATTGTAGTTTTTCAAAGTAACTTTTTTTTTTTGTTGATACCTACACTAAATGTCTATTCTATAAGTTTGAAAAATAAACTCAATTTATAGTGTTTTTAGAAAACAGTATTTTAATATGAAATCACCAAAATATTAGTTATATAAATAATTAATTAATTAAGCTAGGCAAAAAATCATGGATTTACAAATAACTTATTTTCATCAAGATTTGTAAAGGACTTTTTATTATCATTAGTGATGCTTTCTATGTATATATATATTTTTTGAACTATATATATTTGTTAGTGGTTTCTTTTTAAAATAGTTGATCTTTTGTCAATTGACATATCTATTTTTTTGGGTGATTTACATTATATTTTCGTTGTCTTATTGAAACAGTAGTCTTGTTTAGAAAATGTGTCTTATCGTCTTACAGTTGACTATATTTCTCAACTATCAGTTTCTTTTATGATATCATTTACGCTTCGACCTCAACTAAAGAAATATGCTCCATATTATTGAAAACGATTGTATATCTATAAACCTTTATTTTTTTGAAATGTTATTTTCAACTTTAACATACAATCATATAAATTCAGTGATTCAAAGTTTTTGTTGTTGTTTTTTAATTGTATTTTTAGGATAGAAGCAACATCACAATAAAATATAAGTTTTATTTCGAAATTTTAAACTATTAGTGTAGTTTTCAAATAGTACGTACATCTTTTTATGATTACGAACTAATGTTTTTAAAGAAACTGCATAAAAATGAGCAATTAGAACAATAACTTGCATATCAACAAGTTTGAGATTTTTCTTAGATAGCAAATCGATTGTTATGTGAACCGCAATCAAAATAAGTCAAAAACCGGGATAGCCCATAAACAAAAGCACAGTCACAAAAGTTCTTTGTTAATTAAGGACAATATTGTAGCTAGATGGCATAGATGCTATCATGATTTGTAACTAAATTACAGAGAGCTATCGGTGAGAAATGGTTGATTGTGAGTTACGAGTCTGCAAAGAAATATATTTATATGCATTTCAACTAGACTTTCTTTTTTTTTTTTTTTTCTATATAAGATAGATCGGTTAGAAACAAAACTATATTTGACAAAAGAAAAACTATATTGCACAGACGATACGCTAGTATAGTTGTAAAATTATACTGTATATGAAATCTACAGTTTTACACAGGACCAGCTCAAACTATTTTGCTTACGTCAAGGTTCGACGGCTATGCTAACTCACAAAAATATTAAATCGATGTAGCATTAATAGTATCGATTTCAATCCCAAAATTTCTCAAGTGTATATACCATAAAAAGCAATAAAAAAAACTTGTCAATGGCCAGCTTGGATCTTAATATATAAAGATAGTTTAAAATGAAAACAACAAGAATGTAAAGCTATTAAAAAAGCAATCGGCATACTTCTCGTCAGGGAATCAACACATAATCGGAGATTTCACCGAAGAAGCACCGGAATAAGAAATGGACAGAAACAAAAAAAAAACATTAAAGAGAGAAAATACGAAAAGAAGAAAGGCGTAGCCTTCCCTTTGCCTCTGATGACTTGCCGTTTGTAACCTTCCCCTGTTAACCAAAACAGAGAAAGATAACGGAACCGAGTTAACTTCGATTAACCATAGCTCGAAAGCTTCTTAACGGTATCTTCTTTTTCCGTTTCTTCCTCCATAACTTTTCCTCTTCCTTAGATTAGTGACAAGGAGAGATAAAATGTTAGTGTTTCTTTTAAGTCTTCTACGTACGTCTATCTTTCAACCCATTTATAAGCTTCATTTGGTCCCATATCCAAACCATTAATAATTTATTTTTGTTATTTCCTATAAAGTATAAGTTGTGCTCAATTTTATTTCAACCCATGGAATCTTTTTGAAAGTTATACCTAACTTCAGTAAAAATTTAATAAACATTTCAATAATGTGCATGTTTTACTTTTGAAAGAAACCCATTTTGCATTATTGCATGGTATAGAATATGAAAGCGGGACAGTCATATTTAACTGATTTATTATTAACAAGTAAACAATTAATTAGTTCAAATGGTTTGATTACGTTTTAGAATTCAACGCTTTAATTCTAAATCTAATTATTTCAGAAAACAATTACACAAGTTAGTCAAGTAGCCGATTTCGCTTAAAGGTATATATCACCAATTTAATCAAAATGTATAGTTATATGCAAATTTTTGTTTAACGATTTTAGAAGATAGGTTATTTTACAACAAAAAACTAAATGGTGTAAACTTTGATCGGTAATATTGAAGAGTCGCATAAGCGTAGAATTTAGTTGCAAGGTACAATTACAAAACCAGTCGATAAAGAATATTAAACTTAATCATGAAAGATCTGGTTAAAAGTAAAATTGTTATCTTATGATAAACTACCAACAAAAGTTGTAAAATGGCTTAATTGGAATAAACCATAGTGTCGAAGCCGGTGCGTGGTATGATAGACATTCAGGAAAACTCATACAGATGATAATGAAAACGAGAAGGAAAAAAAAATTGACAAGAAGTATCGAGGTGGTTTATGCAGATGAAATTAATTATTCTATAGTTTTTGCTATATATATCTTCCACTTGTCAGAATTATATACTAATGTATTATCTAAAGATTGCAGAATAAACTATCGCTGTTTTACTTTTTGTTAATTAATACCATTTCTTGATCAACACTACAAACTTTTATTAAATTACATATATAATAAATATATAAATGTCTTCTTCTTTTCACAATTCCTATTATTGTTAGTAAAATACACACACATATTTGACAAGAAATATATGTGTGTGTGCTTTACTGACAATATTAGGAATTGTGAAAAGAAGTAGACGTTTATACGGTAATTAGTTTTTAAAGAACTTAAAAATAGATTATATCCCCAAAACCATATACAGTCGTTAATTTTAGTAGGTGCATCTTTCTGATGTCCCATTAATACTAGGCCTATGCAATACATGCGCCAGTCTGACTACAAAAATAGTAGGGCTTTAGAAAATAAAGAATAAATACATATATCAATAATCTTATCCTTGCATCGAAAAGATTAGGTATAGATAATTATATTATAGACTTATAGTTACCTATGTACAAAAAAAAAAAAGACTTATAGTTAGCAAACCGAAATAGTAATACAAAGAAATAAAAGACCACATGCGCGTCATAGTGCGATTGCTTTGCATCCCCTTTTCCAAATTAATAGTAATCTTTTCAGTCCCAAAAATTAATTTAAAAGAATGTTAGATGCTAGCTAATTCTCAATTGTAAATTTATGAATGCGAAGAAATGTCGGAAACAGGCTAAAAATATTATTTTCATCCCTCTTTTTTTCCTTAATTAGTCCAAAATTATTTTCTTCTTCTTTTCTTTTTTTTATGACTTTTCCATGACAATTAAAAACACAAGCGAGTTATATATATTTCTATGTCGTCACTTCCACTAGAAAATAATATATTAACTTTTTTTATTTACAAATGAACCAACCATACTTTTTGAAAAATTAAAATACTCATTTTGTATGGAGGTGATCCAGTCTAGTGGTCATACGAGGACCACTAAGCTCATCCGTTCATCCAACTGACATTGGGTTTGTATCAGTTTGTCAAAAAAGAAAAAATATTTTAATTTTTTTCCGCAACAACAACAAATAAATGGAGATATATTTGTAGAATAAGTTACTTACTCTTTCAAGTGACATTGGGATTGTATCAGTTATTTACTCTTTCAGTTTACAAGTTAAGATTATTATTAATGATTTTTAAAGGTGAAATTATTTAAATACTTTTCATTTGAAAAGATAAAAATAGAACCATTCAAACTTTATTAGAACAACAAATTTGAATTAATCGTGGTATTTTCTACCTTAAAAATTAGTGGGACTTCCTTATTAGATATCCCTGATTTAACCATTTAAAAGTCAAGAATTTAAAAGTTGGCTGTGTATACAAAATAATCTCATGTAATTATAAAGGGTTTGCTGCATATTTCAGTTTATGATCTTCACAACTTTTCTAGCTTGGCACCTCACGATTTACGAACTATAGCAAGAGAGGAATTTACTGCATGAGTACTTATCTTTTTAAAATTAACATTTTTAGTAAGATGTTATACCTATATATATATGTGTGTATAAATATAAATGTGCATGTTATATGAAGTTTTGTAGTTTTTCAATCTATAAACTCTAACATAAAATGAAGATACAACAAAAAGATATTCCATAAACCTTATTTTTCTTTTGGATAACCAAGATCCTAAATTAAAATTTAGTCTATTGTTCAAAAGTTATGGATTCTTAGCAAGTTGAATGGCATAATTTTCGTAATGACTAATCACGAATAAAAATTTAATTGTGAAATAGGCAATTCAAGGACCTGATTTCAGTTAAAAATAAATAAAAATGATAATTTTGGATAATCGTAAGAAACTGTGAAAGAATTTTATCAACAACAAAAAACTGTGCAAGACCCGCTATTTTTACCATTTAAACTGTTGAATATATCAACTGTTTATCATTAGTTGGTTTCGATAGGCATGACTTATGTATACCAAAAAACAATCTGACGTTTTTGTTATACTGCAAAGACATCAATATATAAAGAAGTAATGGGTGGTCAGTTTGTGCATGCTTCTTTAAGCTATTTTGTTTGAGTGTGATCTTCTAGTTAACTAAATTTATTTTTAAAAAATTGTCGGCAAATAAGTTTGTGATTTATTCCTAAGAAAAGTAAAATCAATATTATAATTTTATGTTCAGTAAGTAAAAATCACGATACAAATAAAGTTATCGTTGAGAAAGAAGAACGTAAAGTATATATATAGGAATGAATGGGAATCTGATTATATATGTATACATTTAATTAATGAGTAGACCCTTTCTTTATATAGACTCTGTAAAGCTCTTTACACCGTTTTATTTTATAACAAAAATAGCAATGGACAATAATCACGTCGAATAAGCACTAGTCCCATTAAAGTGGGAGCTAGTAAGCACCCAGCACTAGTTCAACTCGTATCAATCTATCATATTTAATCAATATATAAATATATAGTTTTAATTCCTTATTGAGAAAGCTTTGTAGTTTGTACCACTTTAGTTACGTCTTATCACAAATTGAGAATGTTTCAACTGAATGTACTACTCAAATATAGAAACATTATAAAAGGCGGAGCAACTGCATAACAAAATAAAACAAAAATTACTGTTTATTAATTACGCAACATAATGCTAGCCCTATAAACACCAAATATATTGTAAGTCACCTTTTATCTATCCTTTTTCAAGACCCGTGAATAGGCATTCCAAGAAAAAAAATTCAGTTAAACAAAACTTCGACCAGAATCAATTTTTAATTTTTTCTTATCTCAAACACACGAAGATTAAGAACATATAATTAACAGAATCGTCTTTAGGTTATAGCATAATGCAAAGCGCGGCTTTATCGACGCATCAATGTAATTCGACACTGGTCATATGTTATTTCTACAACCATAAATTTGGTCTTTTCCGGCTAACCATTAAGGCATTCGGTATTCATCTTCAAATTATAAAATCTGAAGTACATTTTAATTGGAGGAAAATTATCGTAGTGAAAAATCCCAATGACAAGGAATTTGATGTGACGTGGATCTTCAAGACACTTCCACGAACTAAACTGCATGTTCTTATATGATTACACGTGTACTTTATAACCTTCTACATCTCTCTTCTCAACTCCAGATGTCTCCATCCTCTTTATATTGCACAATCGAAAACACTCCAAATATCATCCGAAACAAAAAGTACGACACGAGTTTTAGCCCAAAGACGCATATCTTTGCTTTCTTCTCGAGCATAATTTCACTTGCCTCTTCAAAATTTCTCTCCAACAACCAGCATGGCGGTTCGATCAACCGTAAGTACCTAATGGTCATTGTTATTTGTTTTTTTTTTTTTTTTTGTTGTAACCAAAGATTTCCGTAGTGTAGTTCCTTGAATACAAATATTTGTTTCATATTTCTAAGTGTTTATCAGCATTTTCCGAGTAGCACCATTGGGATTCATTTGGCCTCACTGTTTGACATTTGTTAACTTTATGGTGAAGGGTACCCACTTGAAAAGCATGGTGCAAAGGTTAAGAACTTACACTCCGGCGACCACACTGAGATCCAAAGCGTACTCTCCTACAGCGGAGTACGGTGGTCAGAGACCAGCAACCACGACGACGGCGACAAAAGGTGATTTCATGCCCGTCTATGTCTCCATAGGGATGATTTCATTGTCGGTGTCGTTCGGACTCTACACAGCGTACCTTCATCTCCACGAAAACCCAGGCGTGCGTGTCAACAAGAAGACAAGAGAGACTGTTCCCGAGATTGAGGATCCAGATAGAGTTATAAACGAAGCGGACCGGTTCGCGAACAGGTCATGGTTTAGGAAACTGGCTCACGTTCAAGAGTTCGACAAGCACGATGTTATTCCCGACCCAATCAGGAAAGACCAGTTCGCTCACAAACCTCGTGCAGTGACGCTTAAGGATGTTGGTGTCGATCCTAAGACGTCGACGGCCACGGCTCACTGAGTTTTATTACCGGTTTATGTGTGTTAATTAAGTAATTCCATCTTACGTACGAATAAAACAACCTCTTACCGGAGGGTTTTTTAACGGGGTGATTGGGGTTTTAATCCTGTTTTCGCCTGAATGTAACCAAACGACTTGAATGCATGTTTTGCGTCATTGAGCAGCCTGTAAATATCTAATCAAGTTTCCGGTTTGAACATTTGGTTATAGCGATGGTTCACTTTAAAGAAATTTCTGTATGTTATGTTACTCTTGTGTCTCGGATTACTAAATTAAAAACCAGAGAATGGCTTTTGTCGAGAGTTAAAATAATAAACTCAGATCGTAATCAGATTTCCCGGATTAGTTCGATGACGTAGGATTTAATTTACTTTGGTCCCGATGACTTTCTAGAGGGTCTCGTCCGAGGATTTCGTATCAGTTCTGGAAACAGCGGGTTGACACTAGTATTATGTTGGAAGTACGGCTATCGACTCCATCTGCCTGTGCTTATGTATTTATTCCGTATCCCGACTTTTTAGAGAGAAAAAAGGGGTAGATTCTGATTTTGGGCCTTTTTTCACTTTATGTTGTAACATATTTTGTTTTTGGTAAGCTTTTTAGTTTCACTTGAATCTGATTGTGGATCGTACGTGGAACATTGTTGAATTCCCCTAGGACAAGTTTTTTTTGTTTTGTTTCATGAATTGTCTTCATAAATGTATGTATCGCATCAAAACACTAAACGGATGAACTTATCGTCGCTATCCAGTAACATATTTGCTTCTGGAAGACTAGAAGCTCAGCAAACACATATCTCTATGAAAAGAAAGACAAGTTGGACCACACAAAAAAAAAATGTGAGCATAGTTCAAACTTCCCCTTATTTCATTTTCAAGTCCTACACAGAAAATTTTCTTTAAAAGTCAAAAAAGTATAATAAATTAAAAAAGAACGGAAACAATCTAAAACGTTACAAAAAGTTCGATGACATGGCTTTAAAACCCTTTAGAGAAACCGATCTGACACTTATCTCCCTCCTAGCTCACATGGTCCCTTTGAACCATATCACAACATATATCGATTTCCGATAACTTACCGGCGACCACCGGCAGGCTTTCTAGCCGGAGCAGTGTCCTCATCATCTGATTGGACGTCACCGTACTGCCAGATTCCAGTTCTAGACTTGCGAGCTTCCTCTTGGAACTTCTCTAAAGCATCAAGAGCAGCTTGTTTATCCTTGTGCTCCCATTTCTTACGTTTCTCCATTCTCGCTATTCCTCCCTGTTCACCACCATCATCATCATAAGTACCGATTCTTAAAAATGCTTTATATAGACAAGCTGAGAGAGAAAACTGACCTGAAGCATTGCAGCGTTTACCGAGACCTCATCGTCGACAGCGATGAGAGTGACAACAAATTCAGTTCCAGTGCCTTGACCTTTGACTTTGCCTCCAGATGCGTCTTTTTCTTCTATCACTGCTTTGAACTCTTTACCACTGCCCAGCGTTACGCTATGCAAATACTCACCAGCTTCAGGACCAAAGTCTTCTTCCAAGCCTGGAACCTTAATGTAGGCAAGTCTGCAGAGCTGAGCAAGCCCTGGTGCTGATGATACCGAAGCATCGATTGGTCGGATTGCGCTGTACGGGACTACCTCTTGGTTTCCATAATCGATGTAGAACACTTCAAATTTCTCATCTGGGGACTCAACAGCCGCTCGGGGTGCATTCACAATCTGAAAGAAGAAGAGGTAGCGATTAAATGAATAAGCCAAGAAGCAAACGAGAGAACAGAAACTAAGAAAGTGGATCGGAAATTACCATTGCACGGTTCCACGAGTTGTCAAGGCTAAACTGTGCAAGGACGATGTCACCTTTTTTAGGGTTGAAGGATCCGATGATGGGAGCATCTTTAATACTCAGGGATGCGAGCTGGTTCTGAATCGAAGCTACTTTCTGATCTCCAACCGTTTGAACATAGAACCGACCACCTCCAAGTACTTCTGTAACAGCAACCTATAACCGTAGGCAAAGAAAGAAAAAGGATTGGTTTTTATTGTATTCTAAAAAAAAGAAAAACATTCTGAGATGTGTGAAGGATAAATTTACCTTTAAGGTCTCCTTATGCCTGGTTTCTACGGGTGTACTTCCGTTTGAAACTTCTTGTCCTTCAACATAGTTTTCCCAAATCTGCAAAAGAACATAAACGGGTTTAGCAAGTTACGCTTTGAAACAGAGGATTTTCTTTTACTAAAGATATATTTATTGCTTGTCACCTTCAATTTCTGGTTTTTAGCAGATCTCTCTGCCTGTTCAAGAATATGTGCTTCAACAATCCTGTCTGCACCAAAGCTAGTCTGCATTTTTGCTAAGCCAGCTTCAAGTAGAACTGTCGCCACATTTGTCCTCGACTCCCACATTGATCCCAAGAAAGTACCGGTTCTATCCACGGTTTCAACTTCAATCTATGTAGTTTATAACAGAGTTCTATTAACAAACCATGTAGAAGAAGAGGAAACTGAGATGTAAGCTTAGCCGTGTTTACTTACCTCGACATCTCTCTGCATGATCCTACGTCTCATTACAGAGATAGCTTCATCTGAAAAGGGTTCTCCACGGCCAGGGCATCTCACACCAGAGAATGCAAAGGCAACGCTACATGTTAGCTTTGGAATATAAAGCTTAAACCGATGTCCACTGAGTACATATTCCACAACAGCCGGTATTCTCCTGATTCTTTGCAGGGAAGGCAGGAAATCTTTAGCTTTCTTAGCTGCGGCCTGAGACAAATAATATATGCTTTACCAATTAGCGAGGAAAATGAGTTTTGCTTGACACAATATCTATATCCAGATATATTTACTGACCACAGTGAGGTCTGTGATGTGCATGACTGGAGACTCTTTAGCAGAATGGATTCCTTTCTTTCCAGACAGAGCACGAGATTCAGCAGCCAGAAGAGCATCATAATGGTTCGATCGCTCTTCAAAGTCTCTATGTCTAACCACATTTCCAAAACCACGGGAAAGAATGAGCTCAGCAATATTCACTCCAGCCGGTTGACCGCTAGCAATGGATGATGCAGCCACTTCCTCGGAATCTCCTTTGGCAGGAGATGGAATGAACACTGAACCAAAATCCATTACCCTATCAGCAGCTCCAGGTGTGGTAGCACCATCTGCTGGTGTAACTTTCCTTGAGTATTCCATTTGAACAACAACCTGTACCAATAGGGAAAACAATCAAATATTGTTTATATGTGGGAAAAGTCAACGATGAGAATAGATAAACAGTTCAATACCTGTTTGCCAATAAGCCGTTGTCTCAGGAATTCTCTTGCCTCACGAGCATAAGGAGCTGGTTTCTCTTCTCTACGCGGGTTACCCATTTTAGGACATCTGATACTTGAAAGATTGACCCGTCTCTCTGCCGCTGGGCTGCCGTATGGGATAGCATCATCGGCAACTACAACACAGTCCCCACTCACCACTTCCACTACCTAAGGAGAGATAAAAAAATGACTCAGCAAGCAGAGGAGAAAGACAGTATTTAACAAAGATTTTGGCCAGGAGGTGTTACCTTTCCCGTAAAGTTCTGGTCATGAATTGCCTTGGAGTTTGTAGCTGGAGGAACATAGTTTGCCCACATTTTCACACGATCTTTTTTGCATTGAAGTTCTGCAGCTTTCAACTTTCTCTTGGCTTCTTCCTCCATCATGTTAGCACTCCATTCAACATATTTAGCAAGACCCTAAGGAAAAATAATAACAACCAATGTCATCAACTTTGTCAACAACATAGAAGGTCATGTGTTCCAGTAATTTTGTAAGCACATACATTCTCAACAAGCTCCAAACCCAAGTCTTTAACGGCTTCGCCATCAGAATAATGGACTGAACCAATCAGATTGTTGAATTTGTCAACGCCTTCAAGAACAATGCGAACCTGCGAAATTCAGCTTAAAATTGAGATCATTCAAATGCCAAAAGACAGATAAACATGATCAAAGTCGTCCACGAAACTTACATCTCTGCTAAGAACACGATGCTCAGTAAAGTACTTGGCGTCAGTTGCAAATGGATCAGAAGAAACCTCGACAGACGATGCTGCAGAGGCAGCAAGTCTCTGAGCTGACGTTAGAGGACCTCGCGACTCACCAGAGACATCTCCATTCGTCTCATCTGGAACTGTCTCAACAACATTTCCATTTGCGGCTCTTCTTCCCATTGATGGAGACTACATTGAAAAAAAAAATGCTGACATTGTTACATCCTGAATGTTGAAAATGTCAACTTTGCACGCAGCAAGAACAGAGAAGCAAGTGAATTCACCTGGATTCCAGCAACAAACACTTGCACAAACTGGAACTCTGGAAGCAGATAAACACGAATTGTACTTCCATCACGGACTTGCTCCACAATACCTTCCATAGGCTTGCCCTTATTGGCAGCTAAAAGCCCCATTGCATCAAAACCTGCAGAATCCCCAATAGCAGAAGGAGGGAGATCTCTGATAGATGCCTCAGAAGCACCAGGAACCTAAAGTCAGGTAAAATCCATCATCAAATCAATAAGAAACACCAGGATTCGAAGAATAAAGTAAAGAAGAGAAGACCAACCTTGCTCCAACAACCAAATCCTTCTTGCTTAGCCTGCTCTTGGAGCTGCAGCAACTCTGTAATGTAAGGACTAACCTTACCCTGGTTCTGCTGGCCTGGCTCCCTAACCTGTCCATAGTACAAACATTATGTCAGAATGCTGCTGAGGTATCACAAGTATATTATCTCGAGTGAAATAGAATGTTTGTTATCACCTTTGCCCAACCACTTTGAACAACAAGCTTTGCAATATTCTGGTTTCCGAGGAAAACAGAGCCAAATTCTCTTCCAGCAATAGCTTCCACTTTGTAATCTACTTTGAAAGCAACTTCCTGTTCAAAGGAAAAAAAACAAAGAAGATGAGGAGATACATTACTTAATCACAATACCGACTGTGTAATAAATAACTAGTCAAGGATTTTGACTTGGGCACCTTTCCTATGCAAAGTTTCCTAAGAAACTCCTTGCTTTCCCATGCAAAAGGCTCATCTCTACCTCCCCTGCGGGCCTAAAAAGAGCAAAATCCAACAACACGACCGTTAATTCCAATAATAGACCAACAAACAAACAAATAAAAACAAAGTAAAGTGGCATTTATGTCGAACAACCATTTCTGATAATGCTAATCTTCATATGATATAATAAAGGGGGAAGAAGCTCACCATCTTAGGTGCCATAAGAGAAGAAAGAGTAATGGTCTTTTCCGGTGGAGGTCCTGGTCTGTTGTGGGTCAAAGCCGTGATCACTAAACAGTCTCCGGAGGTAACAGCCTTGACTCTTCCTTTGAGCCATTGGTTCTCACTCGCTGATGCCATGTTCACTGGCTAAGAAAGACCTGCACCAACACACACACAGAGTAATAGTAAACACCCCTTCGCTTTCATAATGTTGCACTGCTAACAGAGTATATATGATCGAAAGGATTCAAATTTGGGCCGATCAGATCATCTAAATCACGAAAGCAAACACAACAGAAAGCATTCATCGAGAAAGAGCTAACATGCATCGATTCAAAAGAGCTATAAAAGTCGACGACTTTCCTCGATGAATAACGAAAATGTACATTCGTCTCGATCTGCACTATACAGTTGGGAATCAAACCCAAAAACGTTTCTCACCAACCAGACAATAAACTTTAAACGATCGATCATGTTACGTCAAAAAATATAGAATCAGATCGGAACTAATGGAAAAGCGATCAATTGAGTCAACAACAAATGGTAGATCTACATGAGTTTTTCGATACGTACCTCAAATGAGAAGAAAGAAAGAAAGAGAAACTAGATCTGGAGAAGAATCTCTACTTCTCCCTTGTCTGAATCAATCTGTGATTGAACAGAAATGAGAAGAAGAAAGAGAAGAAGCTCTCTGAGTTTAGGACAAAAAGTTAACGGCGGATCTCGAGATAGAGGTGTGTTTTTTAGAGCACAGGGGAATTGTGCAGAGGCAGAGGTAAAACAAATTATAAACAGAGTTACAGAGCAGAGGGAGGTAATTACAATTTCTCTCTTTTACCCTCACTCTTTCCAATTTATTACGCCTACAGATACCATTTTATTATATATATTTTATTTCCTTTTTGCAGAAAAGAGTTGGTTTTAAGGTCGTACCGAGGAAAGCGATAAATCATCTTGTTTGTACCACTTTCGACTTTCGACTTTCGACTTAACTAACCACACACTCTAGATAGATTAACCCTAAAAGCCTACTTTCCAAATTTGTATAAATATCATTCTGATTATTAATTTTCTGAGGTTTTTGTACTCTCTCAGTTCTATATCTCCCACATTCAGAAACACAAAATATATAGCTAGCTTCTCGAATGATTTGCTTCAAGTTTATGAATCCAAGTAGAGATGAAAACAAAAAAAAGAGATGGAATGATCGATAACTATAGCAAATATAGGTAACTACAAAAAAGGCCATGCCTATCATATGCTTTTAATATATTCACCTACTCTAACTAGTACAGTCTACACATCAGATTGGTATAAATGAAATAAGATTCATAGTCAAATATTTAAAACGTTTGCCTAAAATCTCTTCTTTTTTTTAAAAATAATGATATTAATAGCTTTTAACCCCAAAGGCCCAAAAATATAATATACTGTTCGGTTTATTAGCAGCGATTTGATTAAGTACTTAACACGGATGATTCTTTTGTGGTTAATTTGTGTTTATTTCTGAATCTTTCCATTAATGATTTGGAGTTTGTCCTTCTATCATCAATTGTCACCTTCTGAAGGTTACATATATATATAGGGCAATTAATTTGTAAGATCGAGGAGAAACCTAAATTGTATGTGACCACAAATTATAGTAACCCCCACTATAAATATCAAGTCAACGCATCGTTCAGAATCTTGAGATATAATTACATAAAAAGGAATATAGTTTTCGGCAGAAAATGAGAAACTAGCAGTAGGTGATTTTAAATCAAGAGGCAAAGTCAATAAAAAAAATACATAGCTGTTCGGCTTAATTATTTAACTTTGGAGTATAGTTATACACTTATACACACGCCCTGAAATTCGAAAAATTTATGCTAGTTTGAGATTTAACCTAGAACGCGAAGGCCATTAAGGTCATAAGTCATAAATCAGAAGTCAAAGGTAGAGCAATAAATTCCCACCCACAAAACTTGCCGCACACAGAATTAAATAAATACGTACCAAATTCTATACACACGCATTTCCCATTTCCTCTTCCAAGTAAAGCAAAATAATGCAAAATTTCAAACACATACACGGCAGCAAACAAATATAATTAAATAACACGTGTATGCTTTTTTATATTAGCACTAGCTATTCCAAATTTCCAATCACCGTCAGTCACGTTCGATATGGAAACAAAACCCTTTACACAGATAAATCATGACACGAAAGAATCCCAATAATAAATTATTTGTATCATTCATTAAATAGACGATCCGATTATATCCACTACAGAGCATGATCACCATTCACCAATATTTCCACTCACACGCCCTTCATAAAGCTTTTTCTTAACGTTCATGACATACCAAACTAAAGAAACGAATACACCGCATTGACTTCGATTGGTAACTAATTTAAACAACATGATAATACAACTTCGTAACATATTTTTAACTTCGTAATAACAAAACAACAAAACACACAACATCGAAGATCCTAAAGTTCCTAACGTAACACAAAAAAGGTATGGAAAAAGCTCATACGCGTAAGTGTAACCTTCGGGGAGGGATTACAGCCTTGGGTGGATTCGGTATCGAGTCATCCGGTCCAAGATCATCGATAGGCGGTCGTCTTCTATGGGCATCGGTAACCGATTGGTACGCCATACCCAATGCCAAAGCCTACCACACCAAAAATATTTTTAAACGAGTTTTAGAATTGAACTACTAATGTTCTCCTAAATTTCACTTCATTGAACGGCATATTAGATCAAATACACATTCATTTAGATTCACGTACGATGTGATCACGTTCCGGCGGAGCATAGATTCCAGCATTTATCGTTGTCCTCCTCCGACAAGTGTTGTTTGGTGGTTCCGATATGTTTTTAAAACCTGTCGGAATCACTAGAACCGGCAAACCGACGAGGTTTCCCATACAGACTTTCTCCCAATCTGTCACGTTTCCAATAAACGCGTCCACTGTAAAACTCTTCTTCACTTCTTGAATCAACTTGCCACGTGCTCTCTGAGCCTAAAAAGGGTAAATCAGAGTAATATAGATCAACTGGACAGATGCATCGTATAACCGAACCATAAACCAAGGTGAAAAAGGGCAAAACCTGAATGTAATCAACGGCTGTAATTACACGAGCACGGCGTAACTCAACCGGCCATTGATCCTGGGCTTCATAGAGATCCTCTTGACCGGTTCTTTGCCATTCATCAAAATGAGCTAACATGTCTACGTCCATTGTAAAATTCAGTATCCCTTGAACAGAATCCACAGTATAATTAAGTTCGAAAGGAACCATATTGACACCTTTCGACCCAAGAACTTCCACGACCTGCAGATGTCAAATGTCGAATTAACACAAACATGGTTATTCGGATAGCAGACAGCATTTAACAATTTCTTTACCTTCATGTCAGCGTCTTTGGTATACCCAACAGTGAGTTTTGTGATATCCACTGAGAAAGGATCTTCAAATGCGATCTCTCTTGATGATAGATCTTCGGGATCTTTCCCTTTTATAGCGTCAAGGACCACAGCACAGTCTGCTGCTGTTCTACAGAAAGGTCCCAGCTTATCCTGTGACAGGAGGAGTTTCATTTACAGAGTTGTAATGTACTCTAAAGTTTTCATTCGGTTTGAAGAAGCGCGTTAAGGTCGCTACTATATTGCCATACCAGACTCTCGGATATGCTCATCACTCCGGTTCTGCCAACGGTTCCAAATGTAGGACGCAATGCTGTTACGCCACACCGAGCTGCAGGGTATGTCATTGAGCCTGCTGTCTCCGAGCCTATGGCAAACGGAACCATACCTGAACAAAAGTTTAACCAAACAAATGGGAAAGAAACAGTTCATTTTTTCCACCTATAGCCAAATAGAAACGTAATCTTGATTCATTTTCTATAAAAACTAACCAGCTGATGTGGAAGCAGCAGGTCCAGCTGATGAACCGGTAGAGAATTCCTCGATATTCCAGGGGTTCCTTGTCCGTCCCCCGAACCAGATGTCATCATAAGCTAGAGAACCAGTAACAAGCTTTGCTACTAAAACTGCACCTGAAGCTTTTAATCTAAACAAGCAAAAAAAAAAAAATAAGCGTCGGATCTATGCTGTCAAGTTAACTCTAATAGAACCAAAAAACAGTGACCATGGTGAAAAAAATTCCTTTCAGGACCTTTTATAAACCCATGCTTCGATGTCAAGAACTTGGTCTTTGAAAGAAGTTGAACCCCACGTAGTTTTGTATCCGGGGACTGCAACTATGTCCTTCAAACCATATGGAATCCCGTGAAGGGGTCCTATCACGCACAAAAAAAAAAAAAGATAATCATAAAAGCTTGAAACTTCAATAGGTCAGTAATCCATCAAACAAATCTATCAAATGAGAGAGATACCAAGATAAGTTCCCTGAGAAAGCAAATCATCAGCTTCTTCAGCTTGTTTGTATGCCAATTCTTCAGTATAAGTAACCACCGCTTCAAGAACATGATTGTACCTAATTTCTCAAGAATCCCCACTAAGAACATCAGATCATGAAAAATTCCCTGCAAAACAGTCAGCGAGAACAGAAGCTCCCATACCGTTTTAACTGCTTGAGATAAATCTGAACGAGTTCCTTGGAAGTAACTTGTTTCGTCTTTATAAGCTCTCCCAGTTCAAGAACCTGCCATGAAGCATTTTCTAGTCATATGGAAACTATCCATCTATTATAACAACAAGAATAATAAAAGGCAGATGACTTACGCTCATGAATGCGATATCTTCTTCATCTCTTGGGAGTCGAACTCCGGATATTGAAGGATACTTAAATCTTTTGCCGTTTTCTCGTTGAGCTTCTCTGTTCCAAGACGGATTAAAAACCAGCGGGGATGGGTTTTCCAACCCGCCATTCTTAGAAGCGACTAGTCTCCGGTTGGTTCGATATATAGGAACGTTCATTTCAGTGGCCCCATTTGCAATCTCCTGAATCTATATATACCGACAAAACAATAATATTCTATTGTCATAAGTGAAAACATATACCTTTCTTACTCAAAAGTATTATGATACAAACCAAAATAAGCTATTGCTGTTACTCACCAAAGTCTAAATGAACAAATCAAAATCAACTCTACCTAATCCTACCAAAGACCTGTCTAAAACCACCCAAGACCAAAATTAAAGTTTGGAATTTGAATCAACATTACCGTCTAAAACCCAAGATATGGACAAACATTGGTTTGAGTGTTCCATTAATCAGTGATTCGAAATTTATAATCAGATTGAGGACATAAAACTAACAGTCTCATTCAAGCACTACCTTAGTCTCATTGAAAAATCCAGAATCAATCAACTCAAACATGCTCTGCAAACACTTAGCTTCCATAGTCTTATCTGGTAGTTCAGTTTGAGTGATGTTACTGTCCTGATCATAAACATTATAAATGACATCAGCTCATTAAAAAAGACGCAGACTTTTGGAACAAACAAATTAAAAAAAAAATCAGATTTTACCTGGGCGAAGTTGTAATCCTACGGCAGGGAACACTCACTTTCCGGTCCAAAAATTTCCACAGTTTGTTACAATTTCTCACCATTGAAATAGAGGACTCACATGGAAGACGAGAAGAGACTAAATCGGAGCAGAGAAGCTTCGTCTCACAAGGATTTGCGTCCGTAAAACCAAGGAAGAAGAGGAGGAGGAGGAGGAGGAGAAGGTGGGGAAGCGGCGCACATGTGCGGGTACGAGGAAGTGAGCCACGCGTGGCTAAGCAAGGCCGTATGGTTGGAGCACACGTGGCGATAGATGGTGCTACCATCGTATCGGCTGGTGATTCGTGTTTGATAACGGTGACTGTGACAGAGGATCGCTGCTTTTTGTACTTTGTTTGCCTGAGGAAATAAAACGGAATGAGACGGCAGTTGACTCTGACTCTATGCCGGTGAGGAACTCGAGTTGGGTTGATCAATCTGTGACTCTGTGTGATGATGAACGACTGGGTCTGATTAATTACTAATTTCAATTAATGGTATAGATTAACCATGTAAAACAATAACATAATCACCAACTAATTCATTAGAAAATATATAAAAAGGTACGATTATTCTTGACGATAAACACTTTTTAACCGTTGAGAAATTACCTGACAAAATTTACAAGTGATTGGATATTAACAAAAGTAAAATATCTATATAATAATATTGGGAGAATATTAGGCGTATATATGTTCTCAATACACTGGTCCACCCACAAAACACACGAGATAGAGTTGCATCTTTCCTTTCGTATTCCCTAACGACAGACTATAAGCATCTTCTGTAGAATAAATAAGTTGATGCGGTTTAAGATTCTTTTAGTTGGTTTTATAATTCTATCGCGATGGAAAAAAAAAACGAAAATATGTCATATGTGTGCTAGAAGATAAACGTACATAATCAAGCTCAGGATACTTTTGTTAACTGTAACGCTTACATACGTATATATTTGTGTGCTGGTATGCGCAAGCACTAGCACCATTAGTTAGCCGGCTAAACCCGCTTGCTTATGGTTTTGTCCACATTTTAATAAATTTACTGTGCACGGCAAGTTTTTCTGTCGATTCAATTATTTTGCTATATCGACTTCTCCGCCACATGTCGTTTTCTTATTTTTGATTTTTTTTTTCTTGCCAATTTTGTTCTTCTATATTAAAAGCTTGCCGCTGGTTTCTCATTCAACACTCGATTTTAAGAGATTGTGTTTCCTTTTAGGTTTTATTTTATTTTATTTTTCTCTCTTAAGAGAATGAAATAACGTAGAGGTGCCTCATATAGAAAGGTCAAGAAAATAAAACGAGTTGACATTCGTTGAAACGCGTTGAACAATAATTTTTGCAGTACACTTTTAAGTTTTAAGTTTTACACAGTATATTGTCTGTCTAACAATCCATTGCAAGTTTCAAATACAATATAATATATATTTTGCATATGCTCTAATCATACCTTTCATTATAGTCTATATAGAGATCATAGATGTAGTATATTAATATATTTTTAATTTAACTAATCAAGCGAAAATAGTTGATTAATGATCATTCCCTTATGTAATTTTATTTTATTTTCAATCTTTCTGTTGATCGAGGTAAACTTTTCAATCTCTTGTCCGAATGTCATTATTCATGATATTTAAGTTATCTTTTTGGTGTGTGATAGTTAAGTTATCTTTCCTTTTATGTAATTTAATTTAATTTAAAAAGGTGACACATGTCGTAAATAAACTCCAACCGTGTTGAGTTTTCGTCCGCTGCATCTATAGCTTATTTTGAAAAATAATAATTGATTAATTAATATATAGATGTATATATATTTGTCCAGCTAGATCGGTTGGATGCCTAAAAAGAAAAGAACAAGGACGGGGCTTCTCTCATCTTTCTATTGTGAGAATAGTAAACCTTTGTTATCGTCTTGCTCATCGATTCTCCGTTCGAGATTTGTTTCTTCTAACTCTCTCGTTAGGTAAAATCTCTACTTGGTTTCAATAACCAGAAACGTTCTTCCATTACTGTTTTACTTAAATCTATATATAAGTTTGTTTGCGTTTATAAAATGGGATCCTACTTTTTGTCAAAAAGTTCTTAGCCTTTTTCTGCGTTTTTAGCAATAAAATTCCACGGAAGCAACTTTTCGATTGATTGCTGGATTCGGATAATTTTTTTCCTATTTAGTCTTGTTTCCCCCTTTATTTTCTCTTGTTCTTCAACCGATGGAGTAGATTAATTTTGATGATGGATTTTTCTCGTAATCCTGATGCTAAATGAATTAAAGGATAGAACCGAATCTGGTTTCTCGATGGGACAGTGTTACTTGATTCCGAATGTCCCTGTGGTTAAAGTTAGAATATTCCTGGGAAATTATCTGCAACTAGTGTGATGTGAATATGTGATGGATTCTCGTTTGTGTATGGTTCTTCTTCTAATCCGGTTTAACCTTGATTAGCTATGATTGCTGCTAATTTGGAAATAATGTGTGAAATAGTGATTGGTTTTGGATCACTTGAATGATTTCTTTTATTTTTTCCAGATTATAGTATCCATCGGTGTGTTGCATTATCAGGATCTTTCCTATTAGCTTCATCTTCTTAAAGACAGGCATTGTTGTTAAGTTTGGCTCATCCCCTGTCATAAGCTCATTCTGATCCTTGATTGTCTGATTGAAAAATGAACCACAGAGATCTCTTTACCATCTTCATATTTTTTTGTTTTCTGCTTTCTCTTTCTATTTTTGTCTTCTTGGGATTAGGAAATGGTTTCTAGTCATCTGATTTCTTTTTCTTCAGGTCCATCATACTCTGCCAAGATGCATCTCAAGGCCCCTGAACATCAGGTTGCAGGACACATTGCTAAAGACGGGAAGCCCGGTCCTCTTGTCGACGACAAGGGCCGGTTCTTCAAGCCACTGCAGGGCGATTCTCGTGGTGAAAAGGAGGTCAAGTTCTACGAATCTTTCTCCTCAAACACTGAGGTTCCAGATCACATCCGTAGATACTTCCCCGTGTATCACGGCACTCAAGCAGTCGAAGGATCTGATGGGGCAGCCATGATTGTGCTGGAGAATCTTCTTGCCAAGTACTCTAAGCCATCAGTGATGGATGTTAAGATGGGTACAAGAACATGGTACCCTGAAGCATCCGAAGAATACATCCAAAAATGCTTAAAGAAAGACGCTAGGAGCACCACGGTGTCGTCTGGTTTCAGGATCTCTGGTTTCGAGGTGTATGATCACAAAGAACTGAGTTTCTGGAAGCCCGACAGGAAGCTTCTTAACGGGATCGATGTCGATGGCGTGAGATTGGTTCTGCGGAAGTTTGTATCATCGAACACACTCTCTGACACCAGTTCGAAACCCGACTCTGCTTTTGCGTCCAGCGTTTACGGCGGTTCCAACGGGATCTTAGCACAACTGTTGGAACTCAAGACCTGGTTTGAGAGCCAAACGTTCTACCATTTCAACTCTTGTTCGATTCTAATGGTCTATGAGAATGAATCCATCGATGATGATGCTCGAGCACAAGTCAAACTGGTGGATTTCGCTCATGTTCATGATGGTAATGGCGTCATTGACCATAACTTCTTGGGTGGGCTCTGTTCTTTCATAAACTTCATTCGTCATGTTCTTCAGAGCTCTGCTGAGTCTTCAGAAAACTGACACTATTCCGTTGGAGGGCATTAGATTTTAAGTATTTCTATATTTCGATTTCGATTTTTGGGTTGGCTGATTCGATTTTTGGATTTATTCTATGTCTCCCTCGAATGTACTTGGTTATCTAAAGAGCATACATACACTCGTACTACTCTTTTATCTTCAATTTCATATAATAGAATAAAAGTTTTCAACTTAGACTTGCCTTTCATTGCGATTTGTGAAAAATAATACAAGAACGAAAAAAGAGGGCCAAAAGCGAAATAATAATGTCTAACTGGTAAATATTGGTTATTTTGAAGAGTTTGTTTCAAGTGAAATCCCAAATATTCTTAGAAGTATAGGGACTGAAATAAAAATCGTCGTCTTCCATTTAAACCACTCTGCTTTACTTTTCCTTTTCAAATTCCCGTCTCGCGCGAATTGAAGAAGAAGAAGAAGACGAAGATTGACTGAGAATGGTGCTAGTATGTTTCGTCCTGGATCTTCGGAATATAGCTCCTTCTCTGATCGCAGATCTAAAGCAGGTCTCTCTCGCTAAGATTATTTTCATTGTCGTCAGTAGAAATTTCTGTTCGTAGATCGCTAAAATCTGTTCTGTTGATCGAATTTGATTCTCGTCTTCGTTTATGAAACTCGAAATTGACTGTTGCTTCAAATTCTGAGATTCGAATCTGATTTCATCCGCGAATTTTGTAGTCGTTACTGAATCTCGCCAATCTAGTCGCCATTTCGTCTCCGGTAGATTCTCTCGCTGATCGGATCGGTTTGTGTTATATCTTAAAGGATCGGATTTCCGGAAACGATCAGGTTATACTCTCGTCACCATCGATGCGTTGTTTCCTTCTGATTTTAGGTGATTGTGTGTGGTTTGTTTACGTTTTCGATGGATCTAGCAGTTAAAATTTGCGTACACTCCCAGTGGAAACTTTTGTCTTCGAGATTTCCATCATGCTGTTAACTGCTTGCCTATGGATGCGTTTGTACCGGAGATTAATGAATCGGGAGGCATATCTTGCAGAGGTCTCTCTCTCTCTCTTTCTCTCTTTACTTGTTATATTTCTGTATAGTTTCCTGATTGATTTCGCGCTCGTTAATCATAGTCATGAATTGTTCATAGATCTTAAGCTATCTAGTGTTCTGTGTGATCGAGCTATGTACTCATGGGGAGGAAGAGACATCATGAGGAAAGTTATCGTTCTGAGTTCATGCTTCCCTGAATATATGGATTCTGAAGCGAGAAGTACTCTTATGGTTAGCTAAATACTATATTTGTTAGTGCTTTTGCTTGTTTTCCTCAGTTCTAAGTCTTTTTTTTTGCTTCAGGCTGCAGCAGATAAATGTGTGTCGGTTGAGTTTCTTTTGCTTGAGAAGAGTGCAAGTCTTCTGAGCTATACGCAGAAGAAGATTAATAGATTCCTCACATGTCTATCGGATCTTGACAATTGTTCTTTTCAAACCTGCATCCCTGGTATGTTCCAAATATCTGGCTGCTTGTCATTTACTTTTTTTTCTTTTCATAAACAGTGACGAGATTTAGCAGATTTTGGTGTCTTGTTCTTTGGAGTCGTTTTCCTTTGCCTCGCATAAGATTTCCAGGCTAGTTTAAGCGTATAAACCGGTTATTTGTAAGCATTAAGCAACGCAAGAATAATTCGGAAACAATTCCGGAGATAGGATACTGATCCATTCTATGAATCTCAGATGGAAAATCACTTCATGGCCTTGAAAAGAGATGGCTTCGGGATTTAATGGATGACACTGGAGAATCACTGCAGGCCCAATTCATCTTCAAACGTAGCCTTGTTGGCTCAGTGAACAAGATCTTCTGCAATCTCACTGCAGCCGCAAATCAGATTGTCGACGGATTTAGCCCTTGTCGAGTACTGAGCCATACCCCTAAACTTGAGTCTTTTTTTATCTCCCTATAAGCTTGCACTTAGCATCCTTAGGAGGATATTGGATATGTTCATATTGTAGGTTTCATAAGTCACTTCAGCTTAATGCTTTGTCCACTACAGTTTTTTCATCCTCTTTCTTGCTGTTTACAGACATGCAGATGCCACGGTATCCCAGTGCGAGATTCAGTGGAAATCACTAAAGAGAAGCTGAAATGCTCTGTAACCAATCATGATCTTGGAAAGTATGATGTGATTGAAAATTCTGTGAAAGTTGGTGAGAGAACTGTTCTGTTTTTGCCCTCAATCCATAGCGTCCAGAAACTTCATCCAATTTCTTCCCAGATTGATTTCACTGTCATTGAGAGGACTAATCTAACTTCTATCAATGAAGGTAGCGCTTTTAGTTTCTCAAAGTGATATTATTTCCTCTGTGCTCTCATCTTTTGACTTCGCTTCTTTCCTCCAAAATAGAGAGAACTTGATTCAAGTATAACTTTGGTATAGGCATAATACTTGGGAGGCCTTACATTGTAAGCCCTTCAACTTGTCATGAAACGGAAGCTTCATCAGAAGATATGGATCAACCAGACTTGAACACTCAGAGTAAGCAGACTGTTTCCTAGAGAAACCCACTTCGCAGTATTGTCTCATAGCTTTCCTAAGCAGCTAGAAATGCAGTTTTTCAGGGTCTATGTGGGGCACTCTATTCAACGGACCAAGGCTTAGTTTGTTCTTCAAACTGTAATCTAGACACCATGAAAGTTGCGGAATTTCATTGTTATTACATTCTTCAACCGTCAGAAAACGGTCCAATGCTTCTGAGGGTAAAAATTCATAACTCTGACTCTCTTTATTGATAGAATAACAGTAGCACTCTGAATAGTATTCTCCTTACAATATAAAAAATTTGTGTTATGCCTTGAATTTGTGCAGTTTCTTAGTTTAACAGACAAAACCGTTTGCAGAGATTGGCAGGGTCAGAGGAAGTTCTGCCTATTTCCTCCAGTGTCAGTCAGTTTGCAGAGTCCTCTATTCCTAAAGAAATTGAGATTTCTGTCAAAGGCGCTTTGTTAGAGGTTAATTTCATTTAAATCTTTTGATATTAATATATAGTATTTAAACTTCTTACTTGTCTTTTCTTTCTGCAATTTAAACAGATTGAATCAACAGACTACAATCCTCTGACTCACAACAGAGGCTTCCACCAAAAACTGAACCTCATTGTGAAAGAAAGTCTTCAATTTGGGTGATTATTCTCCTTCTTTATTCTCTTCTTCATCGCCAAAATTCCTGCAAATCTGTTACAAGTCTGTTTAAGTTTTTCTTGTTTCTGGCAGTTCTCTACATTCAAACTTGAACGACGCAACATGCGACGTGAGCTCAGTAGTTTCTGATTCTGTAAGTCCAATGGCACAGACATTTCCAAACATAATAAAGCCATCCATACAAGAAGAAACACGTCAGGAAATCCAGAGAACTGATGAAGAAGAGAAAGCAACAGCTTCCATTACGAAAGAATGGGAACAACTAGTAGTCACTGAGGTTCTCATGAAGTCTTCTTCTCCGGTTTCAGCTGCACCCAAACCAATAATAAACTCCCCATTTCTGTCGCCTAACAACAAGCAGGCCGATATAAAAACGTCGATGATATTGGAAAGACTTGAAGCTCCGAGAAAGATGAGAGGGAAAGTTGGATCACCAAGCTTAGTAGTCATAGGTAGTCCAACTTCACAGGATGTCTCAGTATTGTCCCAGAAGAAGCCTCTGATTCCTTTTCAGACAAGTCAGGTTTCTAATTACCAGTCTGTTTCATCAAGCCAGCTAATGAAACCCAGCTTTCAGAGACTAAAAAGAAAGCATAAGTGAGCTATCATGGTAAGACTCTGCTCTTCCTCAGCTTTTTCGTGAGAATCCAGTTACAAATGATGAAGAAAGTAAAAAATGAGTGATGATACATTTTGTTTTTGGGCTGAGACACAGCGTATAGGAGAGGAGGAACGAGCCAATATCCCATCTCGAAGAGACTTGAAGTTCGGAGAAAATGTTATATTGTTGTGCAGTTGCGTTGAACGATACAAACACATGATCTGATGCTTGAATTTGGTAGTTCTTTTTTTGTTTGTACAAGGGACAAAACTGTATTAGATCACATTATATGTACAATTTCTATACAAAGTTCTTCAACCATGCCAATAACTCCATAAGCAATTTTCTAGGTTCTTAGAGCCTTGTAACTATATATATATATCTCCAAACGTAAATTTTAGAAATTTTCTTTATGGAAACAGAACTTGGTGGAAGTATTATGAGAGAAATCCAGTGCTAATTGTCGTAGCTCTTTCACTAATCCAGCTGCTCCGCAATAAAACACTCCTGTCAAAATATATTAAACATATTCATATATTTGCATTCAGTTTGTATGCATTTATAGATGAGTGTGATTGTAAGAAACTCACCGACTCTAGTCTTGGGATGCTTCACAGCGATCTTTTTGTAAACGCTTCTCCAGTTTGGCCTAGCGAAATGGGACATGACACGTGTCCCTGACACAACGTCCACTCCGTTTTTGGCGTGATTCAGCGACTGGAGCATCGTGATCAGTGCGGACCTCGCGTCTCCTTCCTCGTAGACGCTGGTGCAGTAATTATGCAGCTCAATGACCTTGTTGCGGTCTGTTAAGGCCACTTCGTCCATCACGTTCTTGAACCAGTCAAATGATCCTTGCTCTCTTGTGACCCAGTAGAAGTAAGCTCTCTTGGTTCTGAACAACTCACTTCTTCTTGCTGGGGATTGAGGAGGTGTGAACATGTGGTGGTTCGGTGACTGTCTTCGGTTACTGTTTCTTCCTTCTTCTTCGTATCCGTTGCCTTTTATGTTGTTGATGATGTCCTTAACAATGCTGATCATTGGAGTAGCTCCGATTCCTAGACCCACAAGTAGAACAACTTCGAAATTCTTGTAGTCTTGTGCTGGTGCTCCATATGGACCGTCGATTAGGATTCTTGGAAAGCTTAAGGATCACAGTTTCAAAGTTTCAGTTTAGTCTCATTTCGAGATCATCTTATGTACTCAATACCCTCTAAATGCTTCAGTGAGTAACTGATGGTTAGCTATTAAAGACTTACTTGGGGATGTTATTCAAGAGCCTCGGGTCGGCTCTGTTCAGTCTGTTTTCATCAGGAAGGCGCGGTTTACACACCTAAGGATCAGATACATACGAAGGAAATTACATACTTTGACCCAATTGATCTCTTGTGCTTATGTTTGGCGGAAAAATAAAGTTTAGTACCTCAGAGAATAGTTGTCTTAATTGCTTAGTCCAGTCTCCTAGAACTCTGATGTGGACACTGAGGTAATCATCTCCTGGAGCCGATGTAATTGAGAATGGATGCCTGTTTGTTTGCAAAAAACTTTTCAGTTTGCTTCCATAGAAAAGTCTCTCAGATAATAATATGATAGTTTTTCTGGTTACCATTCTAATGAAGAAACTTCAGAACAGTTGAGGTACATGTATTGTCCGCTTTTGTATCTGAAGTTGCTTGGTCTTGACATTTGAAGCGACAAGACATTCCCTGGTAACACAGCAATCTGTTGAAGAATTAAAGGTATTTAGTAGAGATGAATATGTATGTTCCTCCTTGTTCCTGTATATTTCAATAGAGAAATGTTTATAATAGATTTCACCTTTAGTATCGAAACAGCCTCGATGCCTGACCTGAATGCACGAATCAGCCTTTCAGACAAGTAAAGAACCACTGGTACCATCAAATACATCCATGTCTATCACATGAAAACCAAAGTTAGAGTCCATATTGCATATGTTACAACTTCGTCCTGGTTTATAAAGTCACTCACCGTTTTCTTGTACCATGTCTTGATGAGGTAAACATAGTATCCGTGAACGACGAGGAGCGCGTAGACGATAACAAACAAGTGGTGAGAGTACCAGAAGGCGTTGAAGCCGGTTATTTTCTTCAGTGGTCCGGGAAGCTTGAGCTTATTACGTCTGAACCATGGTGTAGCCAATGTGAAGGCTATAGTCATTAGTATAACCATTGCAATCCCGGTAACTCCTTCCACCGACTCCACAAAGTCCATATATCTCTTTGTCTGTACCCCGAAATACTTCACCATTGGCTTATACGTATCTTCATTGGCAGCAATCAACCGAGGGAAATCGCAGGCTAAGTGAGACGTGGCATGGATAAGAACTCCAACTGAAATTCCTATTGCTATAACCTGTGTAAGATTCAGTCATAAGCATTCATATTATGCATATCTAAAACATTTTTGAGTTTTTTTCTCCAAGAAGCTTAGCATTACCTTGTGAAAATTGAGGCTGTCATCGAAAGGAACAACAGCACTTAACATGGTTTTGGTCCGGAGCCAAGTGATGGTGTTCCTACAAACTGGTAACAATATTATAGCCATGTTTAGTTTAAGGGTCTCTGCAGCTCCTTTAGCTACACAAACACAAACTCCCATAACTTGGTAAGCGGATCTCTTCTTATACTGCATGAACTTCCACGTGAACAGGCCGGCCATAACACCTATCCATAGAGCCATCACCCACACTCTTTTCCAATTATCCAACACCGTGTACTTTATCCCTCTGTAAAAACGCTCCGCGAGATTCCTACTTTGGGATACTTTGAGGTTCTGACTTAGCATCTTGCTCAGGTTCTTAGCCTCACCATCTCTTATATCCTCCATTGGCGCTTGTAGCAGCAGTAACTCGAGATTCTCTATCTGTTTGGCATTGTAGAAAGTGCCTCCAAACACATCAAAAAACACTCACAAACCAGACTTTTCTAGCTAAATAAGAGAAATAAAACGAACCTCATCATTCAAAAAACTTCACATACCATAATGTACCCGTAATGATAGGGATCTAGTGTTTCCATAATCAAAGCAGCATATTCATCGGCTTGTCTCCGAATGTTTTCAAGGTCGTTTGCAGAGGCACTTAGACTTATAATCTGTACATGAAGAGAAAGGTGTACGTACTTATGGAGACTACAAACAACTTCCAGATATCTAATACTAACCATTAAAAAAAAGTCAAGATTCTACCTCTCTTACTTCGCCTTCATTCAACCGCCCATCCGCATCTCTATCCACCCTGGAAATCATATACCACATTTCAAATATGAGACTGAATGTTCATGTCGTGTTATATAGACTCGAGAAGAAAAAGAAAACATTACATGGCGAAGAAAGTTCGTAGCCTCGAATCAAAATCCTGATCAGTGATCTGCTTCCAAAACTTTTGAAGCTGCTTCTTGTTTATAGATTCTCCACTTACATTTTCCCTCCTTCCTAAAGCGTCGAACAATGCCAAAGCAAAGTCCTTCGAATTCATCCCTGCAGCAAAAGAATTCACCAAACCGTTAAACTTTCCTTCGACTTAGAAAGTAGGATGATTGAAAAGTTGAACTAACCTATACATTCACCGAATCTTGAACGGTGCAACAACCCGTTGGTGTTCTCGGTAATCTCATGGAACCTTTTCTCAACGCCAGGCCAACCAGCGACGCCATTAGTCTTGGTGATGAACTTGAGACCCTTGAGCGCTTGCTCTGCCCTAGATTTCGAACGGCGGAACCGACCCAACGGCGGACGCGGCGGTTTTCTCGCCGACGAAGAAGAAACAGAAGAAGCAACTCGTTTCAGTTCGGTAGAAACCGACGACGCAATGCGTTTCAATGCCGAGTTACTCTTCCCCGAAGGACCTTGACTCAGAAGCGACTTACCTGGATCCTCGTACTTCGATCCGGCGCCTATATGGTCCGGTGACTTCAAGCCGTACACGGAGACGTAATCTTCGTGGATGTCCATCGTGATCTCCACATAAGGTTGGTCTTCCTTGTAATAACTGCTCGTCGACGACTGTCCTCTGTAAATGTAAGGAGACTGGTCGCTGTACGGCGTCTCCGTGCCGCTCGGGTAGTAGTATCTCGCGTTTTCGAACCCTAGCTTTTGCATTTCACTTCGGTCCCTCATATCTTTCGTCAACCTCTGGCGGAAAGAGGATGAAATGAACAACAAAGAGCTGAAAATTTTGAAATGTTAGAAAAACAGAAAGAGACGAACTTTAAAAAATGACTAAATTAATTGAATTATTTCTCATTTCATTTAATTTAAGTAATCAGGAATACCAAAAGCATACACCAACTAGTAGCCGGTTTTATTATTCAATCAATACACTAAATTTGTTGAATCTTTACTAATCAAGAAAATTTCAAAGTAGGCATGAAAGTAGACTTTAATTTTTTTTAATTGATTGCTGTTATATTGGGGTTTGGTTAGAAGTTTTCTATGAGTTTGTTGACGTGGTCAAATCTCCCGCGCATTACCGGGCCACGTCCAGTATGAAGCTTATTATAAGTGATGGTCAGCATAATTCAAAATTTAATTTGTTCAATCTATCGTCGTATACTACTACATTGCTCACGTTACATGTAATAAAACATCGATATTTAATCATAATTCATCAACCGGAAAATTAAATTAATTATCCGACCCACCGGTTTAGCATTTTCTATTCACCAACCACTAGCAAATAATATTAGTTGTAAGAGGATATATGACTTTGACTTATAAAAAAATAAAATAAAATAACGAATAAATTACGCAGAAGAGTTATCACGTAATTTACATCTTTGATAGTATCGAAAATGCCATTCACCTATAGATCACAATAACTTACCTTTTTTTTTGGTCAATTTTTTTATATATATAATAAATTTACCGTGTATTTTGAAGGTAAGAGAATTTAATTAACAGCAATGTGAGAGCGGGAAAGTTATACTGGTGAGGCGAAGGGCAATTTTATCCTAGTGTCCAAACAGAAATCGAGGGCGTCCCAATGCCCCCAAGCACATCGATTTGGGAGGGAAAACAAAAAAAGATCCGAGAAAGTGAAAATCAGTTTGGGGGAAAGGGTTTTGCTTTCCTTCCCTCATCCTGAAAAATCAATCAAAAGTTTTGTTCTTCATTTTCTGTGATATGAAGAGAAGACATAGCGACAAAGTTTTGATTCGTATCCACAATATTGGTACACCATTGATTTCTGGGTCTTCTGGTTTGCCCCTTGAGTCATTTCACATTGTATCAGATCGTCCGTACACGATAGGTCGAAGTAGTGATAATGGGCTGTGTGATTTCGTCCTTGATCATGTCGGTATCAGTAGAAAGCACTGTCAGATTCTATTTGACAGCCAAAGTAGCAAACTTTACATTTTTGACGGCGTGCTTCTCTTGCCATCAGGTGGTTTTAGTCAGTTTTTGGATGAGTTTAGGAATAGATTGGTTTGCGTTGATGAGCTGCTGAAGGAAACCGAGGATTTCGGAACTTTGAGGTTTAGGGTTTCTTTGAATGGTGTGTATGTTAATCGTAGGAAAGCCAAAATTCAGGAGATTTCAAGTGGTGATGAGGTATTGTTTGTTTGTGGGAAGGAAGGGTTGTGCTATAAACATGGTCGAGTTGGGTTTGTGGTTCAGGAGATTGATTTTGAAGCAAGAGATGTTTCTGTTTCTGAAGATAGATGTCTAATGATTGGAGCATCGGTCTCTTCAGGACATTCTAGAGGAACTTTTTCCAGTGGGAAGAGAAGCAAAAGGGTTTTTGCTCTCATGGAAAACGAAATCAGTTCTCCAGTTTCTGGGTTTTATCCTCCAAAAGCTGTTGGTGTTATTGACAGATTGAACTCTCTTGTAAGCTATTGTAGACATTTATTGACAAGTCATGATCCTGTTTCTTGCCTTAGGCTATCTGTTATAGCAGACTCTGGGAAGGAATGCCTAACCTGTTTTACGTCCAAAATGTTAAGGTCTAAAGTCTGTATAGTGGCTGGTGATAGAGAAGTCAAGAGTTCGGAGACAAATCTTGACTTGGGTCATGGTTTGTCTAGTTTAAAGGTGAGTGATGAGCAGCCAAGCCCACAATTACGTATAGGTACAAGTCTAGGTGTCTCGAACTTGGTTAGCGAAGTAGAAAGTTACGGCGCTGTTTGTGTTTCTGCCAGTGATAAGACTAGGACAATGCTTCCTTTTGATAGGGAGATAGAAAACATTCCCGATATGGATAAGGAGAAAAGTTTTCGAACTTCTCCCCAAACACCTGGGAAGAACTTTTATCTAAATCGTCTTCAGTATATTGAACAAAACTCAACTGGTTGTCAACGGGTGGTTTCCTTGCCAGAACTTCTTTACCCTGTGGAAAGCATCTCACAAATCTTCATTGCAACATTTACAAGTGATATCTTATGGTATGTCGAAAAAAGTTTTTCTTTTTATTTCTTTTATTCTCCCTATTAGTCTAAACAGAAGAAACGAATACTATATTCTCATTTGTTCACCATGCTTATTCAAGAGTCTGACGAAGTTGTATTAGCAGGTTTCTTACCGGTTGTGAGATACCTAGTCATTTGCCTGTGACTGTTGCATGTCACCATGCTGAGAGATGTTGGAGTTCAAGCCCTGATGCAAGAACTGCTGCTCCTTTGCCAAATTACCCAAATGTAGCTTTGGTGTATGTAATACCGGATCCTATTTCCGTTAAAAGGAACTGATGCATGTTACTTTCTTGTTTGTTACTAATACTTCATTACTTCTTTTCTAATGAGTTTTCATCTTGTCTTAGGTTTCCACCATTTCCTGAGGAAATTGCATTTGGGAAAGACCGCAAGAACCGCGGCATTGCTTGTCATCACCCCAAGCTGTTTATTTTGCAAAGAGAAGATAGCATTCGTGTAATTATTACGTCTGCAAACTTAGTAGCAAGACAGGTAAGAGTGTAGACCTAAGTTTATAGTAATGAAAATGTATCATAGATGACTCCTGGGTACCACTGTGAGGTTTCAAGTACTCCAAGGGCTTTATCATATTTCATTTTACTAATGGAGATTTATAATTCCAGTGGAATGACGTGACCAACACAGTTTGGTGGCAAGATTTTCCACGAAGAGCTAGCCCTGATTTCTTATCCCTTTTCAGCCTTTGCAAAAAGGAAACCAATCGTGGTTTAAGGTCAGATTTTAGTGCTCAGCTGGCTGGATTTGCTGCATCACTTTTGGCTGATGTTCCAAGTCAAGCCCACTGGATTCTCGAGTTCACAAAGTACAACTTTGAACACTCAGCAGGTCACCTTGTGGCTTCAGTGCCTGGAATTCATTCGTATAAGCCGTCTTCTCTTATAGAAGCTGCTCGCTTAAATATTGTGAGTAGTATCAATATCTTCAATTCAATTTTTAGGATCACTTAGCTGATTTTAAATAATATGAAAAGTTTGATGCATCCCTATTTGACTAATCGTATGATTCTTCTTGCAGTCTTTCAAAAAAGAATTTTTGGGAACTGTTGAAGCATCTGTTGTTGGCCTCAGTTACCTTTTTCGTTCTACCAATGATTCCACAGGAATACAATTAAAACGACTGGCTTCATATATCTGCAGAACCCGGGAAAATTCTCTCGGAATGTTGGAACTTGTTTTGAGAAGAAATACCAATGTGCCTGCTGACCTGAATGCTGTGAGCGTCCTTGTTCCAAACCCTGATGATGATTCCAGAGACGGTAAGTAGTTTCATGTATTATACGTGGTTATATGTCTTGACATGAATTTTCATTCTGTGACTTATACAAATTGCCTTGTGACAGAGTTTGTCCAACTAGGCTTTTTGCCACGGAATATTGCAAAATGGGTTTCTCCATTGTGGGATATAGGGTTCTTCAAATTTGTGGGATGTGTGTATCGGGATGAAGTCCTTGCAGCTGCGTCTTGTAGGAGCAACCAGAAGGTGCAACTGATGCTGCATGTATTACAGGCATGGTACCCTTATCATAGGTTAATGAGATACTTTGCATAGATAGCCTATGGATAGATCTGATGATCTCTCTTGACTCTTGCCTTTTGCAGGGGGAGTCCATTTCAGATATGTCAAAGTTGATTCAACCTCATCACGTCGTTGCGTTGTGCTCGTTGATTGCTTCACTTCAGAGATGTACTGGCATTTGGAGGCTACAAGAGGTAAGTTTGATTTGCTGATAAGAACAAAAAAACAACGTGCTAAACCCTTGAGTTTTAACGATAGTGTATCAGTCTTTAACTATGTGATCCTCTGTATTGTACCCCCAAAAGGTGTTAGGCTGTTACAAGTGGCCCGAATCCCAGGAATCTGATTTTGTCTACAGTAAGTGCATTTCCGATGGTTATGGTAGACAACCTTTAACAGTAAAGTAACACCGCATGCTATTAAGTTCGAAGATATTTTTCTTATAATAGGTGCATCCTCGGTTGGAGGCTCAGCAACTACAGGATTTCAAGCTGATTTTTCATCAGCTGCAGGTAAAAAAGCGTTACAGCATTTTGACTCCCAGGAATCTGATCCAGAGGTACGTACGGTTTTGTTTCGAAGCACCCTTGACAGCTGTCACTTTAAGTTATGTGCATGAAACGTTTGGTCCATTTTTGCATCAGTGGGGATGCTGGAGTGCTAGGGAAGAACGGGAAGCTCCTTCCATTAAAATCATGTTCCCTACCATTGAAAGAGTCAAGAATGGCCATCATGGTGTCTTGTCTTCAAGACGTCTGCTTTGCTTCTCCGAGGTATTTGCTTACTTTGCATGTTTTATGCCCAAATTAAGCCTTTGTCCAGGAAGAAAAGAAAGAGAAATATTTGCTCTGAAATGATTCAGTAACGTGATGGAAAATATGAAATTGAAAGCTTGGTTTTTTTAATATTTCGTGCAGAAAACCTGGCAAAAGTTGAGATATAACAACGTGCTTCACGATGCAGTTCCTAATCCTCAGGACAGAGTTGGGCACCCGATGCATATCAAGGTAAGAACATAGAACTTTGTGAGGGACAATAAAAGACTTGCGAATTGGCGGAAACTGACTCATACACAGTAGTAAAATTGTATTTTATTACTATGAACAGGTGGCTAGAAGACGCTTCACCTCCACTCGACGTTCACGGTCTTCTTCGTTTGGTTGGGTGTATTGCGGCTCACATAATTTCAGTGCAGCTGCCTGGGGACAGACCATTTCCAGATCCTCCAGGAACAACCAGGACCAGTCCCATAATGCCATCAGATCGGTCAGTAAGCTTCGTGTATGCAACTACGAGCTCGGGATTGTATTTGTTTTTCCTCCACCTCATGGAGAAATGGACGCATGTGATGAGTCCAAGATTGATGATATTGTGTTGCCGTTTGTTGTACCGGCTCCAAAATACGGATGGAGTGATAGACCGGCTACAGGTTTGGCTTTGAGGGAAGCTTTGGCTGAGTTCAGGGAAGGCTCTAGAAGTTTCTTTGGAGAGACTGAAATCGAGGAAGAAGTAGAGGAAGAAGAAGATGATGCTGAAGCTGAAGCTGAAGGAAGGGGAGAGTTTGTTGCGGAAGAGGAGAAGCAAGAGGAGAAGGCTTACGCTGAGGCGCTGTGGAGCCAGGTTGAGTCCTCCCTCAGCTCCTAAATAAACTACGCCGGTTTGAGAAGATGACGAATATGCCCTTTCCCGTTGTATATCGTGTAACGTATTAAGTAATGGAAATATAAGAAAGTGATTTTTCGGAAATACAATAATAAGAAATGAAAGTGATTTTTCTTTACCGGAAATACAATAATAAGAAATTAAAGTGATTTTTCGGAAATACAATAATACGAAATGAAAGTGATTTTTCTTTATCGCCTGTGAGATGAGACTGATTCATGCAAGCTATAACCGGAAACTACAATAATCAAATAGTGAAGAAGCAAATAGTGCCGTACATAAAGCGGAATGATTTCCTGAGTAGTTCGATTTTGTTTTTGATGTCAATCATTTTTGTATGTTTAGAAGTAGTCTAGTTGAAAAAGTAAAAATATTCCAAAAAAAAAAACAGACCAAAAAAGACGAGAAATTATAGCGGGATATAAAAATGGATAACCACAAATAATAATAGCAAATGAAAATCAAACTCAAAATTCTCCGATCTATGTAACACTATATATACCCCATGGCCATCTTCTCATCAAATCATCCAGAAAAAAAATAAAATAAAATAAAAAGTACAATAAAACAAAAAATAAAAACAAAAAATATTTTTTTAGTTTTTAATAAAACAAAAAAAAAAACAAAAAAAAATGGGATACACAAATGTGTCCATATTATTAGCCCTGGTTGTGGTGTTTGTTACACCGATGGTGTTCGCAGATGATGCAACACCAATTCCAGAGGCCAAACCCCAAGTGGAGCAGTGGTTCAAGACAAACGTAGCTCCTTTGGCTGCCCGTAAAGGCATAGATCCTGCTCTCGTAGCTGCTGAGGCTGCGCCACGTATCATCAACGTATGAAATAAACTTAACATTGTCCAAAAAAAACACACACCAAACCTTGTATATAAGTCAATAACTTTTACGGATTTTGATTACAAAATTTGAAACTCTGTAATCGCAGGTTGATCCAAAGGGAGGTGAATTCAAAACACTAACCGACGCAATAAAGAGCGTTCCTGCAGGGAACACAAAGCGGGTGATCATCAAGATGGCCCCTGGTGAGTACAAAGAGAAGGTCACCATCGACAGAAACAAACCCTTCATTACATTGATGGGACAGCCTAACGCCATGCCGGTTATTACTTTCGACGGTACTGCCGCCAAGTATGGCACCGTAGATAGCGCCTCTCTCATTATCTTATCCGACTATTTCATGGCCGTCAACATCGTCGTTAAGGTATATATACAACAACTTATGTAAATGGTAGTAGTAGTCCAAGTGGTCATCAAAATATATGTCAAAGATTAGTCTGGATTTCGAATAGAAAAATGCTTACATTGATCCTTTTAATATGTTATATATATAATGTTTTTTATCATACGTAGAATACTGCACCGATGCCGGATGGTAAAACGAAGGGAGCACAAGCCTTATCTATGAGAATCTCCGGAAACAAGGCGGCTTTCTACAACTGTAAGTTCTACGGTTTCCAAGACACAATCTGTGACGATACCGGAAACCATTTCTTCAAGGATTGTTACGTCGAAGGGACATTCGATTTCATCTTCGGAAGTGGAACCTCTTTGTACTTGGTACGTACATATAAATGTACCTTATGATGCCATCTTATACATTCTTAATATATAAAGTCGGAAATCTCCTAGACGTACCTAATTAATGTTTTGAATTCAAAAGGGAACACAACTGCACGTGGTGGGAGATGGCATTAGAGTGATTACAGCGCACGCGGGAAAGAGCGCAGAAGAGAAGAGCGGATACTCATTCGTGCACTGCAAGGTGACTGGAACCGGTGGCGGAATCTATTTGGGTAGGGCATGGATGAGCCACCCTAAGGTTGTCTACGCCTACACCGAGATGACCAGCGTCGTCAACCCAACCGGATGGCAAGAAAACAAGATGCCCGCACACGACAAGTAAGTCCGATTTTCACATTTACATAGAAATGTTGTGATGACCCTATCAGTCCGGTCCATTAAGATTTTCTGCATGCGGCACCGGATCTCCGATCTAAAATGGGTTTTCTTTTTTTTGGCAGGACCGTGTTCTATGGAGAGTACAAGTGCTCAGGACCAGGATCACACAAAGCCAAGAGAGTCCCTTTCACACAAGACATTGACGCCACTGAAGCTAACCGTTTCCTCTCCCTCGGCTACATCGAAGGATCCAAGTGGCTTCTCCCACCTCCCGGTTTTACTGTCTAAGATTAACCTATTAAAATTAAAAAACTATACTTATACACCTATTCACCGAGGATATGTATATCCGCGTGTTTTTTTTTCCACTATTTACTTTGAATATTGTTTTCTAAGAGTCCTCTCTTCTTAGATGAGACTTGTGTAATTTTGGTTTCGTTACAATAAAATGCAGTCTCGGTTCATAACTCCTCCTGTATAAGTATCCCAACGCCCATTTATTAATTCTTATTCTTATTATCGAGGCTGGCATTTATTTTTTCTAATGGATTTAAAATTTGTTTCTTATACTTATAATTTGATATATTTGTAAACATTAACATAATAATATCAGTCTATAGAATCTCCTTACGAACTTTACGGAGGCCAAACATCCTATAGTCAAACTCTCACAAATCTCCTAAAAAATCGGGTATTCTTACCACATGAGACGTCTATATTAAAAATATATCTATGTTAGCATATGGTGCACATATATTTATGCATGTTAAGAAACTTTTTTTCTTATGAAATGTTCAGCTAGTAAAATATACAATAAACAATAAGTCTATCTTAACTTTATTGAATACTATTGGCTAAAGATAATCTCTATGTAATATTTAAGACTTATCCTCCTTAAATGGTCTACACCAATGATTTTCAGACGTATTTACTTTGTCCATTCTAAATTGTCAAAAATTTAAATTGTTAAACAATTGTTGAAAATTTCTGATGGATTTTAAATTATCAGAAAATTTGTTTGAGATAATCATTTTTTTATAGCACGCTAAAAACAAACTTGTACATTTTGTTTCTTAAACGATGAAGTTTAAGAAATTATGTAAATCCTTTTACTGTATGTCAGATATTTTATTAATTATATAACATGAATTTTTTTGTGTCTTCGATTTTTGATTTATTGTAACTGAATAATATAGACGTTAACTAGATGAAGAGAATACGAGTAAATATTTGATTATTCAACAAAGCTACTTGATTTCCAAATGAATTAATGGCACACCAAGTGCATGAGAAATTACCGTTTACGAAAATCAAATGTTAAAAAAATGCTTAATGAATACAAACCACAAACGAGAATAGTAAAAAAGAGAGATCTTTCCGGTCAGATATATATCGACGACGATCCCAAACGTATATAAACATCCTTCCAAGGCTTTTTCATCTCTTCCATGCATTTTTTTAATAAAACTAGTAATAATACTTTTTCCTTTTCTTCTTTTTTTATATATATATATATTTTTTCTTTTATGTTTCAAAAAAAATAAAAAAATAAAAATTACAAATGGGTTACATTTCTCTGAACCTTGTTGCATTTCTTGTTGTTTTTGCCTCACCGGTGATTCTAGCCGACGATATAACTCCGATTCCGGCAGACAAAGCCCAAGTCGAGCCATGGTTCAAAGCCAACGTTCAACCGTATTCCGCGAGACGAGGCACACTCGACCCCGTCCTTGAAGCTGCTGAAGCATCGCCACGGATCATCAACGTAAGATTTTATTCATCTCTTGAGTCTTGATTACGGTTTTTGGTTGTCCAATTCTTTTGTTTCTGAAATATAGAAAGTAGAAACCTGACCAAAATAAGATATCCACTGGTTCGGTTTGACACGTTCTCTTAGGATCGGTTCTTGTGTCGTTTCATTGCTACGGTTTTAGCTTGCTCATATCAATTCAACCGAATTGTACACAACACAAATAAAAAGAAAAATTCAATGCAGGTGAATAAAGAAGGAGGCGGCGATTTTAAGACAATAAATGCAGCGATCAAGAGCATTCCGACAGGGAACACAAAGCGTGTGATCATCAAGTTGGCTCCTGGTATATACCATGAGAAAGTCACAGTCGACGTAGGTCGACCATTCGTTACATTGATGGGTAAACCTGGTGCAGAAACGAACTTGACCTTCGATGGGACGGCCTCTAAGTACGGAACCGTAGAGAGTGCGACGCTTATCGTTTGGGCCCAATATTTTGTGGCAGCCAACCTAAACATCAAAGGACGTATATATAGAGGTTCATTAGTATATTATGTTATATATCAATTTAATACATGTGTATATATGAGTTTGTTTTCTTTTTCCTATATATAGAATACTGCTCCGATGCCGAAACCTGGTACACAAGGACAAGCTCTAGCTATGAGGATCAACGGCGATAAAGCGGCTTTCTACAACTGCAAATTCTATGGTTTTCAAGATACTCTTTGTGATGATAGAGGCAACCATTTCTTCAAGGACTGTTACATCGAGGGAACCTATGATTTTATCTTCGGAAGAGGAGCTTCCTTGTACTTGGTACGAGCACAGCTTTAATTATTGATTTTCTCTCGTTTTTAACTCATATATATACTATGATTACCATTTATATTACGGGTTTATTATTATTATTTAGAACACGCAACTGCACGCTGTTGGAGAGGGATTAAGAGTGATCACGGCACACAATCGACAGAGTCCGAACGAGCAGAATGGGTATTCATTCGTGCATTGCAAGGTTACCGGAGTTGGAACGGGGATCTACTTGGGTCGATCTTGGATGAGCCACCCTAAGGTCGTCTATGCCTACACTGAGATGTCCAGTGTCGTCAACCCATCCGGATGGCAAGAGAACAGGCAGCGCGAGCATGACAAGTAAGTCCATTTTATGTTATATATATATATATATATATATATATATGATTATGTACATTATGCACACCGTTCGGAATTTCAAATCGAAAGCTATAAAGGACCAACCGTATATAGTTTATAAGACACATGAGTATATCCATTTACTACTAATTTCTTTTGAGCTGAATTCCATGATTTCCCACATGAAGATGTTGCTATAGACAATCTAGATCGACTTACCTGCTTTACTAGGCTGATCCTAAAGATACCGGTTCAAAAATAGGTTCAAGTGTTTTAAAGGCCAGGTGTGATTTTGTGACCGTGCAAACTAGTCTGCCGTGTTAGCCGTCAAAATATAAAAAACTGATAGGATACTATAACATTTTTTATACATTATGAATGACAGTACGGTGTTCTATGGAGAATACATGTGCACGGGACCAGGATCACACAAAGAGAAGAGAGTGGCCCACACACAAGACATTGACGAAAACGAAGCTAACCATTTCCTTACCCTCGGCTACATCAAAGGCTCCACGTGGCTCCTACCTCCCCCCGCTTACTAAACCACGCCCATCTCATAACTATAAATCTATACTTTTCACTGATAGTACATATATAGACGGTATGACTGTAGTCTTGCATTCTTTCTTCTTAAATTTTTTTTCCGGAAAATCCTCTCTTTCTGTTTATGATGGAAGAGTTGAGACTTGTGTAATTTTGGTTTCATTATAATAAAATACGTCAAGGTTCTTAACTGAGACTCTGAGAGGCGGTACGAGTTAATACATATTGATATTGAACAAATCAAACTAATCATCAATTCTTTTCTAATTGGGTTTGTCGGAACGGAACCTATCTACACTACGGGTCTGAATGGTAAATTGGTAATGTGATTCAAATGCGATCATTATTTGAGCGATTACAAATATGATTTGACAGTGATGTGACGGGTAAATTAATATTATGAATGATCACGTATTAGTGAATGATATAATTACCCAATTCTGATTGGTAAACTATTTTTGTTTAACGTACGCTTGTTTATTATGGATTAAAGAAAACAGAGTTCCAGACATTTTAACCACGACACAAGAACGCATCTTACATAGCAACTTTTAAGAGTTCCAAAAGGGAGCCTCAAAGATTATTTGGATGTGATTTGTAAACAAGATTATCATCTAGACATTACTTATATTAATTTTTGTTTGTTTATTTTCTATAATTTTATATTGGTTTATTTCGATTGTCAACACAAAAAAGATTTTTTTAGTTTGACAGGAAATATTACTTTTGACATAAAATTAGACAATGTTTCGGTGAAAAGTTGTAAGATTGTGTTTTGGACAATTACGTAATTAATCTGTGAAGAAACCCAAAAAAATGATTAGTTACCACTTATCATGTCTAGCAAATTTACATTCAAACATAAAATGCGGTTTAGGTAAATTCACAAATAGAAAATCCAATAATAGAGTTCTTTTCGGAGGGGTCAATCAACATGTTGACTTTGCAACCTGTAACTTTTCCTTTATTGGAAAAGCCGATGAAGATAGATGAATTTACTACGTTAATCAGATATTCAGAAATACTTCAACAAATTTAACCACAAACGAAAAATAGTAAAAACTAGATCTGTTCGGTCAGACATCGACGAGCACGACAACTATATAAACCCCTTCGATGCTTCTTCAGTTCTTCAAAAGTAAATAAACTGATAGTAAACACGTGAATTTTTTTTTTTTCTGTCTCCTTTTTCGTTATTTTCTTTTATTTTTTTTCAAAGAAATAAAAGAAAATAATAAAAAGAAATAAAAGATGGGTTACATTTCGCTGTCCATAGTTGCATTCCTAGTCAGTTTTGCCTTGCCCGCTGTTCTAGCCACCGATACAGCACCGATTCCAGAAGACAGATCCCAGATCCCGCAATGGTTCCAGACCAACGTTGCACCTTATTCCCAGAGGAAGGGAACCCTAGACCCCGCCCTCGATGCTGCTGAAGCAGCGCGACAAATTATAACCGTAAGTTACTATATAGTCCCATTTTCGGTTCGGTTTATTTTTAAAACGTAAATCTTCACACAAAATTATTTGTTATGAAATTTCATTGTAGGTTAATCAAAAAGGAGGCGCTAACTTCAAGACAATAAACGAAGCGATCAAGAGCATTCCGACAGGAAACAAGAACCGTGTGATCATCAAGTTGGCTCCAGGAGTGTACAATGAGAAGGTCACAATCGACGTAGGTCGACCATTCGTTACATTGCTTGGTCAACCTGGTGCAGAAACCATCTTGACGTACCACGGGACAGCTGCTCAATACGGAACCGTAGAGAGTGCAACTCTTATCGTCTGGTCTGATTATTTCTTGGCAGCTAACCTCATCATTAAAGTATGTGAAAACATATTCGTTCTACGTATGTTATTACATCACATTAAAGCTTACTTGCTATACTAATCTAATGTATGTATATATTCTATATTGTTATTCTACAGAATACTGCTCCAATGCCGAAACCAGGTTCACAAGGACAAGCTCTAGCTATGAGGATCAACGGTGATAAGGCAGCTTTCTACAGCTGTAAGTTCCACGGCTTTCAAGATACTCTATGCGACGACAAGGGCTACCATTTCTTCAAGGACTGTTACATCGAAGGAACCTATGATTTTATCTTCGGAAGAGGAGCTTCCTTGTACTTGGTAAGCTTAAACTATTAAATATCTCTTAGCATATATCAACATGTATTATACATATCAAAAATATATGTCTAACGTGTTTAGCTAATACATTTTTGTATATAAATCGATCAGCACACGCAATTGCACGCTGTTGGAGACGGATTAAGAGTGATCACGGCACACGGCAGACAAAGTGAGAGCGAACAAAACGGATACACGTTCGTGCACTGCAAAATCACTGGAACCGGAACCGGAATTTATTTGGGCCGGTCTTGGATGAGCCATCCAAAAGTCATCTATGCTTTCACAGAGATGACCAGCGTGGTCAACCCATCTGGCTGGAGGGAAAACCTCCAACACGGATATGACAAGTAACCTTTCACATCATCCCACTTACATATATACAAGTCATCAGTAAATTACATTTAATATATTCGGTTAACTCGAAACGGATATTATGTGTTGTATCAATGCAGGACGGTCTTCTATGGAGAATACAAGTGTTTCGGACCAGGATCACACTTAGAGAAGAGAGTGCCTTTCACACAAGATGTTGACCAAAACGAAGTTAGACCTTTCCTCACTCTTGGTTACATTAAGGGTTCCACATGGCTACTTCCTCCTCCTAAATACTGAAATTTTTCTTAATATTAAATATTAATTGTAACAGTCCTTAATCCTTAAACCGGCGAAATGTTCCCATCTTTTATTTTTTTTGTATTGCTTGAGATAAGAAACTATTCAATTCATTCGTTTCAGTTTTGTTGCCCGAAAGTTTGATATTCGTTATTTATCTACAAAATCCGATAAATCTATGATATACAGTATACGTAATATCCTGGACTAATATTTTTTGGGACAAAATATTAGTGAGATTATAGTAATTTATTAAAACTAAAGTTAAATAATGTTCAAACAGACGACACACACCATTGAGTTCATGATATGTTTGATGTACACAACAAGAAGAAAGAGTCAAGATATGAAATCGAATGTAGTTCTAGTTACAAATGTTATGTTTTGATATGTGTGGTTAAGCGTATTATAACCTAAATTGATATAATTTACTAAATGAATCAATATAGCTTATACAATTAGATTACAAAGAGATTCATGCATTAAAATTAAATTGATTAGATTCCCTTAATTAAAGACACAAGGTCAAAAGAAAATAAAAAAATTGGGATAGGCACGACAAAGCCGCCGAGTAGCCGCGTCACAGCCAGGTAAGCAAAGAGTCGCCATCCAATTAAAAAACGATGGATAGCAACTTCTGCAACGTGTGCTGGGTCTGACTAAGATTCCGAATCTGGTTCCTACGATTTAAGACCTTCCGATTTTCAACGGCTCAGATTGTTAAGAAGCATTAGTACGACATTGTCACGTCCGCAGGGAATCGCACCCCTAATGACGACTCTCTCCTTGTTTTCCGCATCTTGAATTCTTGATGAAGAAATTGACGGTCAAATTTTATATGTTTCACGTTTTCTTGAAATAAATATATCACCTATGTTAATTTTAAAATATATTTTTTTATGTTGGTCATATTCTCAAGTATATTCGAATTTATGATTTATAGTTTCACCAATTGCCTTAAAAAAAAAAACAAATTTCACCAATTTTAGCGAGATGTTCCTAAAATGCCCTTTCAATAATAATTCTTTCATGGTGCTGTTTGATTTTATATGCATCACCCATCGATTTTCGAGGATTTTCATATTGTTTAACCAGAAAAAAAAAATACAAATTAATGTTAATAGTTACTAAAAATAAATAAATAAATGATGATTTTTCTTATATGTATAGATATGACGGGCATGAGTCGCATTTATATATCTCTATCATCTAGATGATGGTATAGATTATTGAAAAATAAAGAATGAATGAATAACAAAGAGTGGNAAAAAAAAAAAAAAAAAAAAAAAGAAAAAAAGAGTGGGAGTCCATTGTACTAAATGCATTTTTTTTTTTTGTTCTAGCGTGGAACTTATGTAAGATGTCTATCCACAACTTGATAAATCAATTCCTGGTATTAAAATATCATTAAATGTCTCGTACTCTAAGAAGGAGACAACTTTTGGTAAAAAGAAAAGTCGCAAAATTATGTTTTAACATTGATAAAATTAATAATAACACCGTCCCTAGTTGTTGACCAAAGATAAGAAAAAACACCGTCCCTAGTTCAGTATGTTTTAACGAAAAAAAGTAAAAGAACAACAAATACTATTCACAAAACTAATAGTAGTATGTCCCAGCTCCAACCTTTTTGGGGGTCCACGTACAAAGAATTTAGATGGTTTAAATTGTTTTCGTTTATAGGAATAGTACTTAACATAGATATATTTATTTTTTCGTCATTTTCAGATAGTATTAGCTTTAAAAAAAAAAAAATCCGTGACACGCATAGTTTTTGTTTGGAAATTTTGACTGAGATATGTTTGACTTAAAAAAGACAAAAAAAAAAAAAGAAAAGATAGGGAGGAAAAGAAGAAAATAGGCAAAAGCTAAACGAAGGAAAAGAAAATAATGAGAGAAAGAAGAGAGAGAGAGAGCCAAATAAGATAGGTAGGGAGAAAAGAGTCATTTAGGAGGATAAGAGAGATTTGTGTTTCGTCTCAGACTGACGTATGATACGTCAAAAATATCCAATCACCATTCAAATTACGCTTTCTCTTCTTTCCCCTACAAATACTCCATTGCCTTCCTCCATCATCATTCATCACCACCACAAGGAGAAACAAAAACCAAATTTCTCTTTTACAACTATCAAATCAAAGTGATCCGAGAAAACCCTTTCTTTTCTTTTGTTTCTTCGGATCATTACATAAAACAATCTTTGGATCTTTTTTGGTTGCGATCACTTTGATTTGATAGTTGAGGTTTTCTTTTCGAGTTTCTAAGTGGGAGCCATGAATGCTTTAGCCGCAACAAACAGGAACTTCCGCCATGCGTCTCGGATCCTTGGGTTGGATTCGAAGATCGAGAGGAGTCTTATGATCCCATTCCGAGAAATCAAGGTTTGTCTTTTGGAAATCCGAAAATGAAACATAAAGTTGGTTTCTTTATTCTGACTGTGGTGATCTTTCAGGTGGAGTGCACGATCCCCAAGGACGATGGAACTTTGGTTTCCTACATCGGATTCAGGGTTCAACACGACAATGCTCGTGGACCCATGAAAGGTGGAATCAGATATCATCCTGAGGTTTGCTCTCTTTGGATCTAGGGTTTGGAAATTGAATTGTTTGATTCAGTTGTGTTTGGTTTAAGAGAGTTTGGATTGAATCTTAGGTTGATCCCGATGAAGTGAACGCACTTGCTCAGCTCATGACTTGGAAGACTGCTGTTGCTGACATTCCTTACGGTGGAGCTAAAGGTGGGATTGGATGCAATCCTCGGGACTTGAGCTTGAGCGAGCTCGAGCGTCTCACTCGTGTCTTCACCCAGAAGATCCATGATCTCATCGGTATTCACACCGATGTCCCTGCTCCTGACATGGGTACCAACGCTCAAACCATGGCTTGGATTCTTGATGAGTACTCCAAGTTCCATGGCCATTCCCCTGCTGTTGTCACCGGAAAGCCCATTGTCAGCCCTCTTCTTTGTATTTCATATTCTGTTTCAATCTGGTTGTGGTTGCCAAAGTTTTGACCTTTTTTGTGCTTTCGTGTAGGATCTTGGTGGTTCACTTGGTAGGGAAGCTGCCACAGGACGCGGTGTGGTCTATGCCACCGAAGCTCTTCTTGCTGAATACGGGAAATCCATTAAGGGATTGACATTCGTTATTCAGGTAAAACCTTTTCTCAAATCTGAAAGCTTTGATGCTGTATTATCAGAGAATGAGTAGGAAAAGTTAAGAGAGATTTGGTTGGTCTGTGACAGGGTTTTGGGAATGTTGGAACATGGGCAGCCAAGCTGATCCACGAGAAAGGTGGAAAAGTGGTTGCGGTTAGCGACATTACAGGTGCAGTCAGAAACCCTGAAGGTATCGACATCAACGCTCTTATTAAACACAAAGACGCTACTGGAAGTCTCAATGAATTCAGTGGTGGAGACGCTATGAACTCGGACGAACTCTTGATCCATGAGTGTGATGTTCTTATTCCTTGTGCTCTTGGTGGTGTCCTGAACAAGTACCAACATAAACCTTCTCTCGTCAAATCAAATACCAACCATAGAGATTCAAGTTTCTGATTTTTTTATGTTTCCATCTTTTCGTTAGGGAAAATGCTGGAGATGTCAAGGCAAAGTTCATAGTAGAGGCAGCAAACCATCCAACTGATCCAGATGCTGATGAGGTAATGCAGCAACAGCCTCGATAACACTATAAACCCCATCTCTAAAACCTCTTAAAAAATCTAATCTGTTTGATTATTGGCAGATTCTGTCGAAGAAAGGAGTGATTATACTTCCAGATATCTACGCAAACGCAGGAGGAGTGACTGTGAGTTACTTTGAGTGGGTGCAGAACATTCAAGGGTTCATGTGGGAAGAAGAAAAAGTGAACCTGGAGCTGCAAAAGTACATGACTAGAGCCTTTCACAACATCAAGTCAATGTGCCATACTCACTCTTGCAACCTCCGCATGGGAGCTTTTACCCTTGGAGTTAACCGAGTCGCTCGAGCCACCCAGTTGCGTGGTTGGGAAGCTTAATTCTATGGAATTTTCCTCCATATACCGTGTTTCTTTCTCTGCTTTCCCCTGTTTTTTGTTTTATTGTTGCTGAAATCATTGAGGTTCCGAAATGGAAAAGAAAACAAATGAATTGAATATCTAACAGAATGGAATAAAAGATATTGTTGATTTTTTCACTCCTTGAAACTGTTGAGAGATTTTTTCTGCTGATACACAGATGAGAGTGCATATATAAACTATTAACTAAATGTATAAATTTGCAGAATATACAATCACTTTGTGTATGTATACTGTATATACAATCACAAATTTGCATCTCTTTTTTTCTTTTACCAAAAAGACAATATATACATATGTTCTTATAAAGATCAACTTTAGTCGCAAACCACAAGGTGGGTTGGGCAGCATCAAAAGGACGTAATATTATTAGTAAAGCTCAGTGTCCTCGATGCTGTCAAGCAAATGAAACAATAAAACACAAGAAATTCTGGATTCCCCAACCCAATCGTTTTTGATGATCAAGTCGAGACCACTGCTCAACTTGAAGCTATAATCAAATAAACATTGGTCTTACCTGTACTGAAGTATAACAGCGAGGATTATGGATTCTTTGGAGGATTTGGAAGAGTAGAAACCTGCTTATTCATCAACATAAGGTACTAAAATAAAACAAAGCCTTACGTTTGGCTTGTCGAGATGCCAAAGAATGGTCTGATGCGCAAACATAATGGACCAAGTGTCCTACCGCTATACACATGGGACTTTTTCTTTTGTCCACAAGGTTCTCTTAACATTCAATAATTTAAGCACATCAGCAAATAATTATATAAACGGTGCGATAGAAGTTAAGAGTTTAAAACGAAAACTTATTAGGGATGGCAATGATTGGAGTATGTTCAGATTGTGTAGCTTCCAATATTACAGAAGTGCAAATAAATTTTTTCAAATAAGTAGTTACATTGCGCGTAACAACCTCATCAGGTTTCCACACAAGTCCCTAAGACCCTCCCTCTGTTTTTAGCCGTAGCAGCGGATTGGGTCGTTGCAGCCTTTGGCAGCGGACTGGCCGAGGCCAGACCGCCCACCCTTGGACAAGTACTGCTGATGATACTCCTCGGCTCTGTAGAATTTCTTAGCAGGCAAGATCTCAGTCATGATCTTCCTCTCCATTTGTTGCTGGTGACGTTCTAGTGACTCTTGGGCTAGTTTCTCCTGCTCGGGTGTGTAGAAGTATATCCCAGATCGGTATTGGGTTCCCACATCATTTCCCTGATCACAATGAAGTCGTAAAAGTAAGGTATTTAGAAAAGCAGATTAGTTAAAGCAAAGCAGTTTATGTGATGGTAACACCTATCAAGAGAATTCTCAGTATTTAAAATAGTCAGGAGATTGGTTCACTACAGGGATATATTAAATATCGCTTGCGGTCAAGTGTTGACATTCGATCTGGTACTGCACAAACGGAAGAATTAGAGATAATACTTGACTATAAAGCTGAAATGCAAACGAGTATCGAGAGACGAGACAAACAGTAAGCTAAACTCACATCTAACATTAAAGGCCAATGATGAAGAAGAAACGATCTTAAGCATTACCGTACCTATAACTCCACCAAACAATACAAAAGACATCTTCCTTAACAGATAGAGGATGCAAGTTTCTCAGAGAAAAGACTTGTTATGAAACCAGAAAGCCATCAAATTTGAGAATAATCAAGAAATCCATAATGCAAACAAAAGTCTCAATTTCACAGAAAAGAGAAACAAAAGTCTGAACCTTTACAGACAAAAGTTTGAATTTTGGGACCAAATCTACCTGGCGATTCAAGGTGGTGGGATCATGCCTAGACCAGAAGAGATCAAGCAGAGTCTGGTAGGTGCAGTCTTTGGGATCATACTGAACCCGAACAACCTCGGCATGGCCCGTAGTGCCAGAGCAGACATCCTTGTATGAAGGATTGTGGCTGACCCCTTGGGTGTATCCAACCTCTGTCTGAGTCACCCCAGGGACCCTCTGAAACGCAAGCTCCACGCCCCAGAAGCATCCCGCGCCGAATTGCGCAAACTGATTTCCCGGCGAAAGAGCGTCATCGTCGTTTCCCTGAGCGATCGCAGAAGGATCCATTCTCGTTTGCCCACCTGATCCCCTGTTGAGTATGTTCACGGAGATATCTCTAGAGAGAGAGAGAGAGAGAGAGAGAGAGAGGAGGACAGAGTTTCGACAGAGAGGCAGCGAAACGGAACACGTGTCTTCCGAGATTGTCAGCGTTTGTGTTTTAATGGCGTGACTTTATTATGATTTTTCGCTTAACCGAACCGAGTAAAGTTTAATAGAATTTAAACCAAAGATTTCACAGAATCGAACCAACAATTTCCGTTTCTATTTGGGCTTTTTCAAATCAAATGAACCAACCAAGTAACCAAAAATATATAAAACCAAACCAAATAACGGAATATTCACACTCGTACGCGCTTAAATCAGGGAAAACATGTGTGCATATACTGTATATGAAAACTCTCATTTTAGTTGTTACTCAATATATATGAGAAGACAACCATATCAATGGAAAAGCAAAAAAAAACATCATATATACAAAAATCCCCATACTACCCCTCCAACCGAAGCCACCAACCCGAGCAGCCGAGCTAGTAGCAACCCCAGTCGCAGGGTTATTCTTCTTAGAAGACGGTTGAAGAATTCCTGCGGGGGCGGCTCGGGGAGCTCCCACTGGGGCTGGAGATGGGCCATTGCCTTCGACATTCACTTGTAGCCTCATTCCGGCGAAGCAATGGAGCCGATTACCGCAGACAAAGAACCGGTCTTCCGGTTTGGACAGAGCAACGGTCGTGTTCCCATTCGTGAACGTACGGATCGGGTCCGTAGTGTTGCAGTTTTGGAACTTGTCTTTCGCCACTTCGTAGACACTATGCGTCGATGAGTACTGGAACACTTGCAATTAAAGATAGATTCAAGCACTTATATCATTAGACATGATTCATTTACATAGGTTTAATTACGTAGCAATCATGAAACTATGGAAAAAAGAAGAAGAAGCAAATTAGTAAGTATAATTAATTGGCGGAACCACTAGCTAGGTGGAAAAAAAAAGAGAAATTAATCTGTCATTTTGGATGACCGAATTTTTTTAATTTGTTTGTAATGATTTTGTGGAATAATTGGAATATAAATGTTTTTAAAAAGATTATCGTGATTGTCAAAATTCAGCAGAATCGCGATATCATTCTGTAATTTATTAATAACATTGCTAATTACTAGCCATAGACGGATTATTTTCGTCATGAATCTGTAATATCAATTTTCAAACTGTAATAGAAGTGTATATGATACTTACTTAGAACATCACCAACAGCGAATCGCTTGCCTAAAGTCCAAGATTCGAGATCGGAGCTTATGTCCCAACCGGAGGTGTCTCCCACAAAGTATGTCGTTGCGTTGCATCGTCTAATTACTGAAATCCCAAAAATGATGCAGAGATTGAAAAGAAATAGCATCCTCGACGTCTTCTCCATAATTCACGCAACTTTATATTTTTTCAATAATTTGAGTTTTAGTTTTCTTGTATTGTTATTGTTGTATAGATGCATATGTGTTACTGTAAGTATATATAGGTACGTGTGTGTATAAGGCATACGTTAAGGTTGCTCATAGGTGGATAACCTAATATCACAACCACCACAACATATATGATGTGCTTTGTTCCCAGGCCTTTCCTTTTCATTTTCTTAACGATATTTTCGTGTTTCATAATTCATAGGATTTTTGTGCTGTTAAGTAAAGTCCACAAGGACCACAACCCTTAATGGCTAAATCGTCATGAGGATATTGGGCAAGTAGTTCCATTTGCACATGCTAAATAAACATAGCTATGATAAATATAACACCATAGATAACAAAAATAGAATCAATTAATGGTCTTAAACCAATAAGAGCTAACTACTATATCTCACAGGTTGATTTTAGTTTGTACTAGTATATGTCTATTAATTAATTATTATGTACAATTTCTCATCTTTCGAAAATACTCGCTTAGACTTGGAATGAGCATCGAAGGGGTGTTGAACTTCTCGACAAATCGGGAGTGTTTCTCTTCACCAAACCCACCTAATATGCATCCATAGAATTTCCCTTGTCACTCCTTTCTTTCTTCTTTTTTTTCTGCAAAATACATAAATGAAAAAGCTATTGGTTTTTCTTGACCAAAGAAGAAAATAAAGAGAAAAAATTATGGATTTTTAGTATAAAGTATCAGAACACAGTCGAGATTTAACACATCTACAAGAAAACAATTGTTTTGTCCGAAAAATATAGTTTATCATTTTCTATATATGATTACCAACTTTTTGTAATTGCAAGTTTTATTTACCGATTGCGAATTTATAGAAATTAATATGTATACAAACTTCTAAACTTACTAAAATAATATCACTAGAATCACTCTTAAATTGTTATTTTATTGTTATAACTAGCTAGTTGTTCGATAAAAAAAGGATCGCTCTAGTGTTATTTATTTAGTTTTTTTTTAATTTACCTTGCATTAATTACTTTTCACAACCCACGAAGCTTCATGCATATCATTTGATATGATGGACTGACATCAGACAACACAAATTTGTTTGTCTTGAAAGTTATAGGGTCATAAAGTTGATTAATTAGAAAAAGGACATATTTCCCATTGCATGAAGGAACCGGCGCAATACATTTTACCTAGACCTCACGCTAGACCAGATAACTATTTCATAACTCTTAAACGAATCCATATATCCATATAACTATTAATTAACATGCGCTAGACAAATGTACCGACATGCTGAATTTATTATCTATATATCCACGCGAGTGTTCACCGTATTTAGTAAGGCCTAAAATCCGGACAAGAGGATGCTTTTTTGCGGAAAGTTTTTCTTTGTTCTTTTGTATACGGTACTATGAATGGTATTGGAATATGTATTAATATATCCTACATGTTTGTACTATTTCCCAACATCGTATTAATGTCCCCCGTCATATATGTATTTAGTCACTCTTATATATATTTCGTACGACATATTGTATGTATATTCATTATGATATTGTATTGGTACTTATACACATTTGACAGTTACATGTGCTCTAGATCATCCAAAAACGAATAAATTATAAATTTTGAAGTGGACCGTCAAATATTTATTATAACTCCGAATATAATGACTCATTAGACGGCTACAAACCCTATATATACAGAAGTCCATCGCAGTTCCAGTTTTAGTTTTCCATATCATATTATCATACCATTTATCAACACTCAATTGAAACCTCAACAATGAAGAACGAGAAAGGTGAGAGTTCAAGTACATTCAAAATGGGGAATTCTGCACAAGAGAGGAGTTTACCGTATGTGCCCGATTGTTACGCTGTCCCACCTTCCTACGAGCCACGTGATGCGCTCGATTCAAATTCCGAAATCGTACCAACGATCGATATTTCTCGCTTGAAGGGCAGCGATGATGAGCGTCGAGGGGTTATTCAACAGCTAAGATCGGCATGTCAGCTCTTCGGGTTTTTTCAAGTACGTTATATTTCTTTTAATATATGTAAATTCGTAGAACTTGAGTATTTTATTTTCCGGAAAAAATAGTCATAGAAAAATTATTATGCTGTAGATTTCTTTGCTTATATATTTTCGTGTGCTTTATCAGATATATTCCACCCATTGGCCTTTCGCTAACCATGATTTCAATATAGTCAACAGAACTTGTGTCATATATGTTTCTATTTGAAACCAAGTTAAATATCAGCTCTCGTAGTCGGTCAAGATATCAGCTCTCTTAGTCATTGCAAAAATAAATACCAGCTCTCTTAGTTTTAACACGTGACAAGTGACGTTGCTGTCACATGCAGGGGAAAACCCGCTTTAAGCAGAGTGTCTTGGTAAATTTTCTCTGAATATTTATCAACATTTTCCGGATCTCCCACTCTAACTGATTCAATTTTTTTTTCCCATGTGGTTCGCTTAATATATTTAGATAGTGAACCATGGAATCAACCAGAACATACTGGACGAGGCATTGGCGGTTGCAAACGGCTTCTTCGAGCTGCCCGCGAAGGAGAAAAAGAAGTTTATGTCGAACGATGTGTATGCACCGGTTCGGTACACTACTAGTCTCAAGGACGGTCTAGACAAGATTCAGTTCTGGAGGATATTTCTAAAGCACTATGCACATCCTCTTCATCGTTGGATTCACCTCTGGCCTCAAAACCCAGCCGGATACAGGTATTGTTATATACTGTACATACGTATTCATGATTATATTTACTTATGTAGTCTATATATATATATATATATGTCAGGATGTCACTGATTAGGTCATTTTTCTTTAATGTCACTGATTAGGTCATTAAACATTGCATCTACAAATAAACAAAAAAAGTTTTTGCTTATATGTAGCGGCGCCTTTTGTTCTTTTTCTTGTTGATTTACTGACTGTAACACTTAGACCGCCCTAGTTTTAGCAAGGCTGAAGAACCCATCAACCCTTTTCATATATGTTATTTTATTCATTTTATTTATTTCTAAGTAAAATTAAATATTTTTATTTTAATATTTGTTATTTTTAATATTTTTATATTTTGTTATATACTGTGTAAAAACAACAAAAGTAAAATAAAATATTCGTAATTTTATTGGTCAGTTTTAGCCATATAAGATGTCCGTCATAATTTCATATTCTTATTCTTTCTTTTTTTTCGAATATCTTATTATGTTTTTTTTCCCTTCTCGGTAGTGGATTGATTATAGGTTGAGATTATAAATGTAATTTTACAAACCCATTTTTATCAAGAAAAGACATGTTTATTATATTCCGGTTTGCTTTACTGTTTTTTTTTTTTCTCAGACAGACCATGTATCACATCGTTAGCAAATGTTTTTGGTTTTTTGGTTGGCCATCGTGTAGCAATAGCATATCTGCATGTGTGTGTTTTTATGCGAATGTACACGTTTGCGTTTTTATAGGGAAAAAATGGGAAAGTTTTGCGAAGAAGTGAGGAGTCTATCTCTCGAGATAATGGGGGCAATAACGGAGAGCCTAGGACTAGGGAGTGACTACCTGTCGTCTCGGATGGACGAAGACGGCATGCAAGTAATGGCCGTTAACTGTTATCCACCGTGTCCGGGCCCTAAGACGGCGCTTGGCCTGCCGCCGCATTCAGACTACAGTTGCATCACCATCCTTTTACAAAACTTGACCGGTCTCGAGATCTTTGATCGGTCGGCTCACGGTGACTCTGGTCGCTGGGTTCTTGTCCCAGAAGTCAAAGGTGTACTCAAGGTACGTCCCAACTGTTCCGGTTTAAAGTAAACCGACGGAAATTACATTAATTATTTATCAACCGACAACCGGGCTCTTGCTTTAAAATTATTTCGGTCTAAACCTAAACCTAAACCTAAAAGGAGGAGGATTATGATTAATACACTTTAACCAGAAGCTATTTATTGATTTATAATATTGTTCTCGTTAATAACACGACTCTATTTATACTGCTTTACCTTAATAGGTCCATATTGGTGATCACGTGGAGGTGCTAAGCAATGGATTATACAAGAGCGTCGTTCACAAAGTTACTCTTAATGAAGAGAAGACGAGAATTTCCCTCGCGAGCTTGCATAGTTTGGGTATGGACGATAAGATAAGTGTACCGTACCAGTTGGTTAACAATGAAAATCCTATTCGGTATAGAGAGAGCAGCTTTAAAGATTTTCTTGATTTTCTTGTCAAGAATGACATCTCTCAAGGGGATAGGTTCATTGACACTCTTAGAATCAAGGACTGATCGAGTTCTAACACGTTGGTTAAGGGTGTAAGAGGAAGATAGACCGGTTTGATCTGATACGCAGTATATATGCCTCAGTCCATGTCCTTGTCCGTTTAACCTGTGTGATAACGTGGACATGTATAGATCAGAGACATATATACGTGTTAAAATGTAATGCCAGAAATATTATTTTTTAATGGAGCAAATCATTTAATTCCCGATTTCCAAAGTCACTGAAATCGAAATAGCATCTTAATGAAATCAGTAACTATATGTTTATACGGGTATCTAAATTCTAATTGTAACTTTCTGTCGACTTCGATCTTCCAATTTTTCTGTACCCAATTTGTTAAAAATTCAGAAAATAATATTTGTGATTTTTTTTTATATATGTGTCAAATGCATATAATGGATAGTTTTTGTAATATGTTCAAATCAAAATCTCGTAATATTCAATCTTTAGATCTCCCTTCATTAATTAGAGTATTTTTACTTACGTGGTGACTGGTTGTACGAAACAATAAAATATGTTAATTTGACAGAGTCATAGCTTCGATCCGAAATCATCGAATCCATAGGCCTGAATTCGCCACCAAATAATAAAGAAACTTTTTTAAAAAGAATTTTAGTAACGAATTGCTTAAAAAAGTGCTCGCTTAATTGAACAGCAACACCCGCAAAAAGGTATTTGGTACATACCAAGACTGGACAAACGCAAAATATGTACCGATCCGCGAGCTGGAACCGTGTGAATGAGGATTACTCAGTACCTTGGTCTGCACCAAAGGGATTGTGGAAGGGTCTAGACGAAGACGAGCTGGCTACATATGATCCTACCGGACAGGAGGTGACAAAGAAAGAGAAGTCACGTGCCAAGTTCGCCGAAAACGCTGTTCACATAATTCCTTTTGTCCTTCTCGCTTGTGCTCTCGTCCTTTGGTTTTTCTCTAATCCAGGTATATATGTACATTATATTCATGATCGTGTAATTAGACTCTATCATCTATTGGTTCGATTCTATATATGTGAAAACATTCTATTGTAAAGGCTATTATATGTTCTAGTCGTTGATCCAGTAACTCTCACTTACGATGTTTTATGCATGATTTTTTGTTTTTATCTAAAAATATGCTTCTCGATTACTCTGTCTGATCCTACGTACGACGGGAGTGTTCTTAACTTACAAAACTAAACATTTGTTATCTAATATAAAACAGTAATTTTTTCCTAAACGTATTGTTGTTTTTTCGCACAATGCAATTTACATGCATGTCAGTACGGATTTTATATCATGAAATATTTTGGATTTCGACATAGAATTTCTCTGGTGAAAGAAAAATACAAATAGTTGACCTACAAACATAATTTGTTAAATTGATCTGTACCAAAAATTCGATATAATTTTGTTAAACTGATGCTGATTATAACATAGATGTGGATGTTGGGATAAAAGGGGAATCGATTGCGGCTAGGATCGAAGGATTAACGATTGAAGGAGACATTGACAATGACAGCGACGGAACTCAGACGGGATTCTTAGTCGCCGCCAAAGAAGTCGGAGGTGCAGACAAGACGAAGCTAAAACACGACGTTAATAAGCGTCATCGGGGGATACAAACTTCAAGGAAAGTGGTGAAAAGGTTTTATTAATTTTTTCTTTTTGATAAAAAAGGAGTTCCTAGCTACATTAGTTAACACTTAAAACATTTTTTCTTTCCTATTCTTTTTCCGCAATTTGAATCTTTGATTGAGATGTGTTTCTTTGGTTACGCTTTGCTTTAGATTTTTTTCTCAATTAAAATTCACCAGAAGAAAAAGAAATTTGTTTGCTTACGAGAAATGAAAATTATAGGTTTTAAAAGGATCTATGGTCACAAATAATTACATCTTTAAAAACTTGATTATTATTTTTTGTAACAAAAAAAATATATACACACACTTTATGAATATGAAAATTATATTTGTATACAAGAATATGCAGTTGTTTGGATGGAAGTTATGGGATGTATAAAACCAACGTCATGGTCTTTTGGTGGTGAAATATTCATCTTATTGAAAGATGAATTTTTACAATATGGTTAATTACGACAGTAGGTGTTTTAAATGGCAAAATTATTCGAGTTTCCATACTTTTGTGTTAGTTGGAATCATTATAATAACAAAAAAGAAAGTAATGTTCGTAAAAAAACTCATGAAAAATATTTGAAAGAATTTAAAACTGACAATGGTGCATGTAGTTAACCCTTTTCGAAAAACAAATACATACATCTTTCTGACAAAACATGTTAGCTGGCATATATAGTTTGAATCTTTAGAACAAACCGTCAGTTTATGGAAACGGTTTATAGAATCTATTGTCTGAAACAATTAAAGTGAATTTATTAATTAGGAATAAAAAGTTAAGCTACTTTTTTGTGGAACAAGCTATGCCGTTGGTATAATTTCCTACTTAAATATGAATTTTTTTAGAAACGACTATAATATATGAATTATGGAAAGACTCTACAAAATATTTCTCAACCTACCAAGTTTGCAAAACAGAAACGGCTGTCGAGGATATAAAGGATGTCTCTCAACACGTGTGCCAGATGGTGCTCCTCTCCTCTTTATATTATATCTTCCTCTGATTATCATTTACACGTGTGCCTTCACATGCAATTTTTACCATTCGTGTGTTTTCTAATGTATTTTTCACTCTTCACCATCTCAACGTCGCCGTTTTAATTGACGTCTGTTTACTTATCGCTCACGGATCAACACCACCAAAAACAGAAGAGAATAACATTGCCAAATATTTAATACATTCAGTATCATCTAAGCGTTGATCAACAATGACTGGAGATGATGACCATACATGATTTATACTTCACTGACGAATTTGAAAAAAAAAAAACTATCGAAATCGTATCGTTCACCCTCTTCCGTTGACGACTTGCCGTCAAGATATTTATCCACAGTGCTCATGACACAAAAATTAACTGTAACGTTTATTATATGGTTTTGGCATTTTTCGTATCAAAATTTTTTGCAGAGGGTAAAACAATTAAATATTCGGCTTTTCATTTCGTTTTTCCATCTATAAATTCGCGTTTCAGTTTCCTAAATTTTAAATGTTTTTCCAAAGATGAAATCTCTATAGTTTTTTTTTTTATCCTTTTCGAAATTAATATGCATTAACCCCAAAAAAATTTCCATCATTGCAAGGAGAAAATGTTGAAGAGTGTAAATCCAATGACATTCTACGAAATCGGGGAGCAGCAATTTCCTAGTTTAGGATACATCGTAAGCAAACCTGGGAATGCAGGAGCTTACGAGATCGACCCTCCTATGCCGACCGTTGACGATGCGATCTACGGTTCAGATGAGTTCCGCATGTACGCTTACAAGATCAAACGGTGTCCTCGGACTCGCAGCCACGACTGGACGGAGTGTCCTTACGCTCACCGTGGCGAGAAAGCCACTCGCCGTGACCCTCGTCGTTACAGTTACTGCGCCGTCGCATGCCCTGCTTTCCGAAACGGTGCATGTCACCGTGGCGACACTTGCGAATTCGCACACGGTGTGTTCGAGTACTGGCTCCACCCGGCGCGTTACCGGACACGCGCCTGCAACGCTGGAAACTTGTGCCAGAGGAAAGTTTGTTTTTTTGCCCATGCGCCGGAGCAGCTCCGGCAGTCTGAGGGAAAACACAGGTGCCGGTATGCCTATAGACCGGTGAGGACGACGGCGGCCAGAGGCAGAAATGGCGATGGTGTGGGAATAAGACTAGACGGTGTTGATCTTGACACGTGGCAGTCTCCGGTGAAAAGCGGGAAAAGTGATTTAGATATAAACGAGGAGAGAGTGTTGAAGTGTTGGAGTGGGATGAGCATTGTGGATGATCATTATGAGCCGTCCGATCTGGATTTAAATTTGTCACATATTGATTGGATCTCGGAGTTGGTCGATTAAATTGAGAGGAAACAAAAAAAAAAAAACCGATGAATAAAGTGGATTCTGTTATAATCCAGTCGAGTCGATGATACAAGACCAAGATGAGAGATCTTGACATCATGACATGTATATGGTATATCCAAATTGTAATGATTACTTGTAATGTCGCAACAAGAGTTATTTCTCCAAGCATGTAACTGATTCTTGATCTTCTATACTCTTTTAAGTCTTATTAGAGCTCAGCAAATAATTATCCGATATATAATTCTTTGAAAACTTGTTGGCATTAACCATTTTTTTCGTTTAACATTTTGTCTCGTGTTCGAGATTTAGCTTTAATAATTTGATACTCGAACAAGGATTTTGATACGGCCACACTGATTGTCTAAAGCGGAAAACACGAGCCAAATTGTTTCGTTTCAGCAAATTTCTTGTTTTCAAAACACTTGACTATGGATAGTGATATTAATAAAATTTTCTCTCGTTAAATTAGTATGATTTGGATACTATCTTACAAAACTAACACATGATCCTTAAAAAGGTAAAGAACCAATTTGCCATCTCAAAAGACTACATGAAACCGTCAGAAATGTATCCATATACAAACCACATATTTTTCCAACCATCTCCCACTCTCAGCCAACAGGCCTAAACCGATTTGTTAATTGATCGCATTTCGACCCAAAAAATTAAAAAACTAATACAAGTTTACAAATAGGAACTCACCAATAAAGCAATAAAGCTTCAATTTCCCGTATTCTCAACATGCCTCAAATGAACTCTATTCAAAATCGTTCTCTCGAGACGAATGCATTAAGTGTTACCGCAATTACAATATCTTTTCCAATAAACTTGTATCAGTCTTTTTCTTTTATCTATATAAGCAGATTCAACATTACATAAAACGTATTAAATTAGAAGGCTTCTTTCCCTTTAGTTTAATAAAATCTATAACTGATACACAATTGATTTATATATGCTATATATTGGAACAGCTCGACCAATGTCCCTCACCCCGGCGGTGTACTTCCACTCGCCGGTGCAGCTCCTCCCGCCGGTGCAGCTCCTCCCGCCGGTGCAGCTCCTCCAGCCGGTGCAGCTCCTCCTGCCGGTGCAGCTCCTCCCGCTGGTGCAGCCCCAGGTATATTTTTGAACCATGGTTGATTTTTTAACCATTCTGGGATTGTTCCACCCCCTGATTTATCTCCAAATGTTCCAGAAAATGTTTTTCCTCCCCAAGATCCTCCATATCCACCTGAAAACTTTAGCATTTTCAATGGAGTTTTGGCTGACAGAGCCAACGAAGTTCCTGCCGCAGTCCTAGCATATACATAGAGGTTGGAAAGGAAAAGACAACTACGAAGTTAATTTTAATAAATAAAAAAATAAGTAATAACAACAATAAGGTGTAACTAATTAAAATAAAAAATAAAGAATGTGATATCATATGAAAAGGAACCTTAGATAAAGGAGAGAAAGATAACTGAACAAAATTAAAATTTTGTAAACGTTTTAGAAAATGATATATGTGGGGAGCTGATCAAACCCAACATTGAGAAATCAAAATCATCACAAGCTACAATCACCTTTAAATCACAAGGTACGATCCAAAGCCTTGGCCAAATTAAGGCTACTACGTTTACATGCATGTGCACGTATGTGAATAATAATAAAAGCAAAACTTCGAGTTGACTTCAAAAGAATTTGTTTAATATTAGTTACAAAAAAAAAGAATTTGTTTAATATTACTTGATGAGCCCCATGATGAGACCAACGGCGGTCACTCCGAGGGTGGCACCGGCCGTGAGCCCAGTGGCTAGGAGAGTAGTGGCTACGGTGGCGGGTACGAGAATCGGACTGAATATGAGGAAAAGCGGTGTGGATACAACTAACGCCACGGCTGAACCGGCGAGTGTTAGACCGGCAAAGGCTAAGAAGACTACGGAGGTCACTGAAGCAATAACAAGCTTAATAACGTCCAGAAATGGCAAGAGAAAAGAGAACAATTTGAGAAAAATATTGAATTTGGATGACTGAGAATGAGATTCATTTTGAAGGAGTTCTTCGCTCATACTTTTAGATCGGATGGTTATGGTCTGGTGATGGTGGTGGGAAGAAATATATTTTATGGAGTTGTGTTGTCTACATGCACAACGACGTGAGTAAATAGAGATCTACATTACATTACGTATTTACGTAACGTCACATTCCCTTCTTTGTGTGTGTGTGTGTGTGGGTTACGTACGTTATTGTCAATTGTCATGTTTTTTAGTCTTCCTTTCTTTCTTGTAAAAGCTCAAACATCAGTTGTCATTTTTACGGTTGGAACACCTAACGCAAGTGCTTCGGAAGATATATTCGAGGAGGCAATTCTTTGCAATAGTTCGAGATTTAGCATTACTAGTTGCGATCTAACCACGGATTTTAACACAGCCATAAACGGAATGTTTAAAGCCGAAAACACGAAACAAACAGTTTCGTTTCAGAAAATTTCTTATTTTCAAAACACTTTACCAAGGATACTTTTAAGTGATATTTGTAATAAAAGATTCTCTCCATAAAATAGTATGATTTGGAAACGATTCATACAAAACTAACACATGGTCCTTAAAAAGCAAAATAAAATTTGCTGTCTCAAAAGATTACATGAAGCCGTCAGAAATTTACCGAATATAACATGTTTTCTCAACCATGTCTCACTCTTAGCCAACAAGCCCAAACTGATATTTTAGTTGATCCAGTTTCGACCCAAAAAATCTATTACAAGTTTACAGTATAGAAAGAATCAACAAAACCTCATTCTTTCTTCTTCCTTTATTTTCAACAGCCCCAAGTAAACTCTACTACAAATCGTTAAATCCCTTCAAAACGAATGCAATTAAGTGTTACCGCAGACGCAGTTACACTATTTTCTAATCAACTCTGTATCAGTCCTTTTATTTTATCATTATAGTCAAATTCAACATTACATAAAACGTATTAAAAAGGCTGTTTTCCCTTTAAGTTTCCGAATCATAAAATCTTAAATTAATTAATACACAATTTATATATGCTACATATTATTGGAACAGCATCAACCAATGTATTATTCGGTGGGTGTACCGCCACTCGGTGGTTCAGCTCCACCTGCTGCTGCTCCACCCGCGGAGCCAGCTCCACCCGCTGAGTCAGCTCCACCCGCTGGTTCAGCTCCACCTCCACCCGCAGCTTGTTGTTTCTTTAACCATCCAATAAACTTTTTAATAAATTCTGCACGTGAACCGCCACCTGCTCCCCCTGCAGCTCCTTGTTGTTTTTTTACCCATTCAATGATTTTTTTGATGAGAGCTGCACGTGAACCGCCACCTGCTCCCCCAGCTCTACTTGCAATAGCTTTTCTGAATGGCGATTGGCCTGACCGAGCTAACGAAATTCCTGTTGCAGTCCTATCACACATCACATAAGCGTATATTTATGTCAGATTTTAATTATATAATAGAAACTCTGCACCATATATTCTTATTAATTAGTTACGTTGACAGGTTTTCAAATTATGATTATGAAAAAGGAAAAGATAACATAATAAGTTATTTTCTTTAAAGGAAATATATAAGTGTATTAGTCTGGGCTTTAGTCTGGAACCTCCTAATTGCAAAAAAAAAAGAATGTAACTACTTCAAACAAACAATTGCTATAGCATGTAAATAGAAACTTATACAAAAGAGAGAAAGAGAAAGACACAAGTCACAAGTGTTTCAGTTTTCCTTATAAACGCTACATTTTCTGAAACGTTTTAGAAAAGGGATATGTGGGGAGCTGATCGAACCCAAAATCAAGAAATCAAAATTATCACTAGCTACGATCACCTTTTATATGTCGGGCTTCTCAATATTTATTTAATCTGACATCCAAAGTCTTGGCATAAGGCTAGAGCACGCATGTATCTCTAGTGATTTCAATAGAATTTGTTAAAAATATTACCTAATGAGCCCCAAGATAAGACCAATGGCGGTTACTCCGAGGGTGGTACCGGCCGTGAGCCCCGTGGCTAGGAGAGTAGTGGCTATTGTGGCGGGTACGAGAATCGGACTAAATATGATGAAAAGCGGTGTGGATACGATCAATGCCAAGGCTGAACCACCGAGTGTTAGACAAGCAAAGACTAAGAAAATTGCGGAGGTCACGGAAGCTATAATAAGCTTTATAACATCCAGCAATGGGATGAGAAAAGAGAACATTTTGAAAAAAATGTGAAATTTGGATGACTGAGAATGAGATTCGTTTTGAAGGAGTTCGTCACTCATATTTTCAGATCGGATGGTTGTGCTTTGGTGGTGGTGGGATGATATGGGTTTTATATATGGAGTTGTACATGCTAAAAGATGGAAGCAAATAGAGAGAACTACGTTACATAACGTCACGTCACATTCCACTTTTGCTTTCACTTTTTTTTTGTGCGTGTGGGTAGTCGTCATGTTTTCTGAGCCTTCTTTTCTTTCTTGTAGGAGCTCAAACACGACAACTTGACAATTAATGTTTACGGTTAGAAGTTTAGAACACCCTAATTAACCAATTGGTGGGAAGATACCTAAGGAGGCAACTCTGCGAAATTTCGATAAATGCCAGTTTTTTTTTTTTCTGATAAAATGTAAATTTTATTTACCAAAAAACTGGAATGGCTTTGATTACAAGTGCTCGGCCGAGCTAAACGTTATAAGAGGCCCAAAAAAAAGTGAAAAAAGCCTAATAATAATAGGTGATGGGTTAAGGCCCAAGGTTAACAAAATCTATTCATGAGTGAACCATTGTGAGAGGAGCCCCATAAACTTTTTTCAATCCTGACGCGCAAAGATAGAGTCTCTAATGCTGCGATCGATTTTCTTGAAAAGCTGCACGTGTGAAGAGGGGATAGAGTTATGGAACCTGCAGTTTCTCTCTTTCCAGAGGTGGAAGATGACTTTTTGAGCTGCAAGACGTTTGAGAGTGAGACTGAAGGGTCCCCCGGTTGAGGAGAGCCAATTTATCAAATCTTGCCATTCCCCAAAAACCAATTGAACTTTTCCAAATCTGCTTAAAACTTCCATCCAGAGGTATCTACTAACATCACAGTGCAAAAACAGGTGGTCTCTGGTTTCAGCTTCTCTCTGACAAGTACAGCAGATGTCAGAATTATTTGTTCCCCATAGAGCCAAGCGAACTCTAAAGGGTTTGCTCTAAAGAGTCTGATAAATGCCAGTTTTCTCTAAAGAGTTCGCTTGATGTCACAGATGATGCATGCTTTCATCAGAAGTGGAATTAGGCTCGATAAAGTCTCCTGTTTTTTTCTTTTTGGAAAAGTCTTGCATTCAGCTATTTTCGGAAACGTGTAAAAATAAGTTTTTTAAAAGACGAATTCTACGATTCTAATGAGGTTTGTTAAGTGGTAATTAGAGCTCTAATATAAATAAATTCAATATCGATGCGAGAAAGCTGGTAGTGGTACTATTGGATTTTGTAAGGATTTTGAAGTTTGTAGAACATCTGAATAATATATGGTTTTTCAAGATTCCTCCAATTGACTGTATAAAAGACAATCATGCGCACTAGTATTAATCTTAACTAGAGTTAGGATGTTTGGGAAAGCGGGAGTTAATACTTTTAATTTAATAAAAAAAGAAAATACTTTATTTTTAGTTTCTAATTTGTCTAAAATTGTTTAATTTTTATTATATTTAGTTTTTGGATAAAATGTATTTATAAATATAAAAATTTAAGATATTAACAATTTTATTTTTAATATAACTGTATTATAGAGTTTACTAAATTTTAATTCGTAGTTTTAGTTTGTGTTTGTTTTTTTTTCTATTTTACTTATTTTATTTAAAAAAAAATTTTAGTCAAATTATGATTTTTTAAAATGGAAAACAATAACCTCCCATTTTAGCAACTAAAATAATGGTTTTCGAAGATATAATTTGCAGACCAACTTTATCAGCCACTTCAAAAAGCAAACATGTAAGTTTACCCGACACTGAATTTCAAAATATTTAATCAATCTTATTCACGTTATTTAAATTGTGTAATGTTAAATTGTTAACAGATGTTATAATCCTAAATATTTAGATAGTTCTACTTATGTTTAAAAGTTTTATCTTATCAAACTCAAACTATAATTATTTGATTAGATATATATGTAGGAATACTTTTTTTTATCATAATTCTTTTTTGCTACATTCCAATTAACACTAATAGAGAAAATGCATATATCAGAATTCTTTTTTAATACTATCTCGAGTTGCTTCAGGTATTTTTACTAACTAAACTACATATTGTTAAATCCGATCTTTTCATATACTATTTTTTTATATATATATTTCAATAGACATTGTATCATAATAGTTTTTTCTTTTTGACTTACCATAATAAACAATTTTTAACATTACATATATATAAACATAAATTATTTTTAAAAGCCCGTCTTTTTATACTTGACAGTTACCATAAAATTTATGAATTAATACACAACATATGCTAAACATTGGAATAACTCCACCAATGTCGTTTACTCCATGAATTTACCTTTACTCATGTGTTTACCACCACTTCTAGGTGAACTTCCTCCACATGGTGAATTTCCACCACTTGGTGTACCTCCACCCATAGGTGAACTTCCACCACCGGATGAACCCATAGGTGAACTTCCACCACCGGACGAACCCATAGGTGAACGTCCACCACCGGATGAACCCATAGGTGAACTTCCACCACCGGACGAACCCATAGGTGAACTTCCACCTGATTTACCTTCATCCATGGATGAGCCTCCACCTATTGATGACCCTCCACTTATTGATGACCTTCCATCCCCAGATTTACTTTTACCTTTGAATATACTTTTTACACCCATTGATTTGCTTCCTCCCATGGACGAACCTCCACCCGAGTTACCTTCATCCATAGATGAGCCTCCGTCCACTGATGACCCTCCACCCCCAGATTTACTTTTACCTTTGAATATATCCTTTACACTCATTGATTTGCTTCCTCCCATGGATGAACCTTCACCCAATTTACCTTTATTCATTGATGATCCTCCACTCCCAGATTTATCTTTACCTTTGAATATACTTTTTCCACCCATTGATTTGCTTCCTCCCATAGATGTACCTCCACCAGATTTACCTTCATCCATTGATGATCCTCCTGATGAACCTCCACCCCCAGATTTACCTTTACCCTTTAATATATCTTTTACACCAGTCAATTTACTTCCTCCCATAGATGAACCTCCACCCCCAGATTTACTTTTACTCTTTAATTTATCTTTTACACCAGTCAATTTACTTCCTCCCATGGATGAACCTCCACCTTCACATTTACTTTCACCCCCATGTTTACTCTTCCCACCCATAGATAAACCTCCACCTCCGTGTTTACCTCCACCTATAGATGAACCTTCACTTCCATGTTTACTTTTACCCATGGATGAACTTCCATCTCTATGTTTACTTCCACCCATAGATGAACCTTCACTTCCGTGTTTACCTCCACTCATAGAACTTCCGGATTTACTTTTACCCATTGATGAACTTCCACCTTTAGATTTACTTCCACTTTTGGATTTATTTCCAAATCCGGGTATCTTATTCTTAATACAGTTTGGAATTCCGAACAGAGATAGGAAGGATGGCGGAGCTCCCGGAGATGACGAAGCTTTTTCCCCAGCCGGTGGAGATCCACTTGGCGAAGATCCACTTGGTGAAGACCCACTTGGGGAAGATCCAGTGGGGGGAGCTCCTGCCGGAGGTGGATTATTTTTGGGCTTTACTCCAATCCTATGCCTACATAACAGAAACAAGTGTGTACATATACGTCAGAAATTCATTTAAGAAATAACATTGTACCATACTCTTATTAATTACGTTGACAAATGTTTCAGAAAACGGAAAGAGTATTGTGATGGGAAAGATACCAAATTATTAACTTTTTTACAAAAGTAGTAACAACAATGAGGTGTAACTAATTTGTCTGAAGTTAAGAGAAAAAAAATTAGGAGGTAGCATGTAAACAGAAGGTTAGAAGAAAAAGGCGAATGAAACAAGTTGCCTTTGAGAAAAAAAAAAGTTTATATATATATATATAGGAGATTTATGGGGATTTCGGACCTAAGCACGTATGTGAATAATATATAAGCATAATTCTCGACTGCATATTGAATATAATTTGTTTAAAATTACTTAATGAGCCATATGATGAGACCCAGGGCCGTCGTTCCGAGGGTGGCACCAGCGCCGAGCCCAGTGGCTAGGAGGGTAGTGGCTATAGTGGCGGGTACGAGAATCGGACTGAATATAATGAAAAGCGGCGTGGATACGGCTAATCCCACGGCTGTACCAGCGAGTGTTACACCGGCGAAACCTAAAAAGACTACGGAGGCAACGGAAGCAATAACCACCTTGATAACCTCCAACAATGGGATGAGAAAAGAGAACCTATTGAGAAAAGAAAACATTCTTCCCTCTCTCTGTGACTGAGTCTGAGCTGATTCGTTTTGAAGTTCTTCGCTCATATTTTCTGATGGTTTGGTGATGGGATGAGAGAGGGCTTTTATGAAGGAGTTATGTGGTCTACGAAGTACGTGCACGGTACACATGCATGCTCCATGCAAAACGATTTATATCGAGATCTACGATACGTCACGTCACATTTGCTTCTTCATCTTTATTTGTCATGTTTTTGAGACCTTCTTTTCTTCCTTGTAGAATCAATCTTAACTGTTTTCTTTCTTTCCATTGCTTTATGAAATATCAACGCGTGAAGAAAGATTTTTCTTATTAGCCATATGCAATTACTGTGAGTAAATTGATTACTTGATTAAAAGATTGTTAGTGGAGACGACGAAATCATTAATTTGCTTGCCTTAGAATAGTATCAGTGACTAGGGGTCGCTCACAATAGTAATTAGTTAGACAATTTAGTAATATTTGTTTCCACTGCCGTTTTAAAAAAAAATTGTTAATGGAATAGTTATAATTATAGACCTTATGTTTGACCTCAAAGCCTAATTACAATATATATATACATATATATAACGAATCGTAAAACGGATATTTAGAGGAGTGATAGGATAAATAAATGACTCAAGCAATTGTGATCATTGTTTGAAACAACTGAACCATCGTGTTAGATGTGAGTCGCGTGCATGATCGAAGATGATGAAGATGTTTAGAGGGAAAGTCAAGGAACCGGACTGTGCATGTGCCCAATGATTTCGACAGGTGTAACCTCGTATTTCGTTTATCAAGTCGTTGCAATCCAAAATAAACATCTCTCGCTTAAGGTCCAAACACAAGAGTGAAACTGCGGCCCATAACGCTTCAGCTTTTGTGGCAAGAGTCGGAGTTTCCCGTGGCATCATTGTGGTAAAGAACACAATATTGTTAATGTGTCATACTAGAAAGAGTGAAGCTCAAGGGAAATGGCAAAGAAAATGCAAGAAGATTGGTTACTGGAAGTACGTAGTCGTACATTAAATGAGTATAAATAGAATCAGGTTCATTTTTAAAAGGAAGTCTTAGCTAATGTATATACCGATGCTTTAGTTAATTTGGACCAAATCACATTCACCGTCTATGATAATGTCAATTATAATGATATCCCAATGAAAAATTCGTACACTACTGTATCGTTTCTTTGTAACATGTTCTACATCAGTAGAATTGATTAATGAAACATTTATTTAGTTTCTTCTGCGCGTAATATATATATCTACTATAAAAAACAGAGGGTTAAATTAAAAATAATTTATGGAATCCAATAATTTAGTTTCAAACTGCTCCATTCAGCCATACTAGGAGACTTACGCCGGCGGTTTCTTATCTCCAGCTGGTTTATCTGTTGGTGCTCCAGCCGGTTTATCTGTTGGCCCTCCGGGCGGTTTGTCTGCTGGCCCTCCGGGTGGTTTCTTTGCTGCCCCTCCAGACGGTTTATCAGTTGGTTTATCTGTTGGCCCTCCAGCCGGTTTATCTCCTGGCTTATCTGTTGGTCCTCCAATCGGTTTATCTCCGGGCTTATCTGTTGGCCCTCCAGCCGGTTTATCTCCTGGCGTCTTTGCTGGTTTATCTGCTGGCCCTCCGGTCGGTTTATCTGCTGGCGTCTCTGCCGGTTTACCTGCCGATTTATCAGCTGACTTCTTTGCCGTCTTAGCTGCTCCGGTCGGTGGAGCTCCTTCCGGAGGTGGATTATCCTTCGGTTTTACTCCCATTCTATGCCTACATCACACTCACACAAGTGTGTATATATGTAAAAATATTTTTTTTTGTTCCACATTTTAGTTAACTACATTCACGATTTTCAAATCACGTTTGATATAAAACATAAAATCTAAAATATTGATTGACTGAAATTTAAAAATTTACGTAGGAATTTGAGTTTAGGGTCTTGGTTCATGAGTTACATTAGAACTACAAAATTTTAAGTTTATTTTTAAAAAGAAATATAAACACATTTTTTTATCTAATAAACGGAAATTGAATCAATCATAAACATGATGTGCTGACGTATGATGGGGAAAAAAGATATTTTGATGCATAGGGTTTTGTTTAGACATATTAAAAAAAGGAAAAAAGGGTTTGTTGGATTTACTTAAGGAGCCAAATTATGAGAGCAGTCGCCGTCACTCCAAAGAAGGCACTGGCCGTGAGATTGGTGGCTAAGAGAGTGGTAGCTATAGTTGCTGGTACAAGAACTGGACTGAATATCACGAAAAGAGGTGTCGCTACGACTAATGCCACGATTGAGCCGGCGAGGGTAAGACCCGCGAAAGCGAACAAGGCTGCACATACAACGGCAGCACTAACTACCTGAAAAACCTGAAAAATTGGGATGAGACAAGAGAGCATTTTTGGATATAGATTTAGATTACAACGGCTGAGGTTCGGTTTGGATGGGTAATAATTTTTTTTCCTTTTTTTTGTTAAAAGTCTTGAAGGAGTGCTTGGCTCCAACTTTTTGTTGGGATGGTTGTGTTTTGGTGATGGCCGGGAGAGAGAAAGGTTTTAATGAAGGACTTGTGAGATGTTTGTGTACGGTACGGTACACATTCATGCTTCCAGAGATATGTGACTAAATAGAGATCTAAGTTTCGTCACGCCACATCTGCTTCTTATTTTGTGTGGCGTGTCATGTATCTTGGTTTTTTTAATTACTATTCTTGTAAGAGCTTGGGATGTTTTAATTAAAACTCAAGGCATAAATCAAGATTCACAGTTGACATCATTCGCGAGATTATGCGAGAAAGACTTCTAATTGTGTCGCACTCGAGAGCTGCCTCCGCTACAAATTCTCACTTCAACCATTTGGCTTAAGGACTTTGAAACAACTCGTGTGTTCATAAAATTTACATATTACGTTATCTATCATTCTTCTTAAAACTCCACATTGATTAATTCTTGCATAAATTTTGTAACTAGATTAAAAAAAGTCATGTAAAGTCTGATTTAGGACTATAATCGACTTTGAACAAACAAATAAAAAAAAAACTCAATTGCTTTCATTATTCACTAGAAGAGAACCCTGGGTATGGGAACAAATTAATTTATTTGTAAAATAAAAATTATATTATTATATGATTCTTAAATTTAATATAAACTATAAACAGATTAGTTGAATTAGATTTTAATTATATTTGATAGTTAAAACTATATAAGAATTCATTAAGTAATCAATTTGTTTTTAAATTACTAAACCATTTAATTTATGTTTTTATTTTTTTTCTTTATTTTTATCATTGAAAAAAATAATTAGACAATCTTTATATTTATTTTTTATTTTTTAACATTTACTTTTTATTGATATTGATGAGTATATAATACTGTAAATTTTCATTACCAAACAAATTTATTTGATTTTTTTGTTTTAAAAGAGATTCTATCTATTTTTATTGGTGAGTTAATAATTTTTATTTAAATTTAATTTCGGACTTATCATATACGGCAAAATATGTATAACCTATTATTTTTATTAAAAGTAATATATACTTTGTAATTCTGTTTTTTATTATTTTACAAATCTAAAATTCAAAAGAAAGAAATGATTTTAAAAGTTATTATTAATAATTTGTTTATGGTATTTTAAACTTTATATAATTACCAAATTAATAGGAGATGTTTAGATTTAGTATATATTCAAATTTTATTTTTTTAGGAAATGTTAATAGTGTTTGGTAATATAAATAAAAAAAAAAAGGGAAAATTATACATCAAAAAAATAGTTTCTAATTGTTTTTCCTTTAATATACAGTAGATTAGTATCATTGCTTTATGAAATAATAAAGCGTGAGGGAGGTTTTCTCATTATCCACATGCAATTGCCAAGCTACATGATTAAGTTTTTACTTGATTTGATTACTTTTTGTTTATTTTACATAACTGAAAGGTTAACGCTGTTCGTGGTTGGAGGTGCCGATAACATCAATATGTAGGTGTCCGAACAGCTACTATACTTGTCATGATGGAACCAGTAAGTAAAGAGCACCTTATCTCCGATGTCGAAATCGTAGCATAACAGCTACAAAACGTGATGGAGCTAGATAACAAGAGGGAAATATGCCAAAAAAATAGTGTTGAAACCAAGTGTATAATATCAAACTTATTTTACATCTTAGTTAAAAACTCAAATTTAATTTATAACCATTATCATCAGATTATATATCATGCCAGAAATTGATAGTTGCAAATTAAGAACTTTAAGGTTTATATAATTGTAATTTTAAATATAATGGCAGAAACAACTTTAGTATCAAAGTCGAATGAGTCAATGAATCAATAATGTAACTAGCAAATAATATCTATGGTAATCTCAATGATATCTCTTCATTCTTTAAAATATATAACACAATCGAGTACATATATTATAATTTCTTAACACAATATACATCAACAGAATGGTATTGGAAACATTAGCTTCATCCGCGTGTAATCAGTATTTTATTAAAGAGAGGATGGATAAATTTTGGTTTTATTTAAGAAACTCCAATAATTAAGTTTCACAAATTTCCTCCATATATCATTCCATACTACGAAAGGTCTACTCCGTTTTTCCCCCAGAATCCGCTGGTTTAGACGCCGGAGCCGCCGGGGTCAATCCAGGAATTTTTGGCGGTTCCTTCCCCGTATAACGCCTGCACACGATAATATATTAAAAATTAGAAGTATAATATTTTATTGTTCAGAAATTAATATAGCAGATTAGCAGCCTCCTGAACACTCGACTAGTCGTCTAATGTATTTTAGAATGGTTAATGGACTGTTTCATCAAGACATCAACCTAAAGTTTTATAAATTACATGTTTTTTTCCTCTGAAGACCTGAGTTCGTTAATTACTTGAAAAGCCAGACGATGGTGACGTATATTATATTTTTTAGCTACGAAACTATGTATCTGAATATTCGTTGATGTATGATAATTATATTTATAGCCATGCATATATATGAATATATTTTCATGTAGATGCATATGCCTAATGCCTAATTGATTATAAATGGACCACATTTTTCGAGTGGCTTTCAATAAAAGGTTTTGTTTTTACTTGTAGAGCCACATTAAGATGCTGAGAGCCGTGGCACCGAAGGAGCCGGAGGCCGTGAAACCCGTAGCTAGCAAAGTGGTGGCTATAGTTGCTGGCACGAGTATCGGACTGAATATGACAAAAAGCGGCGTGCTTACAGCTAATCCCACGGCTGAGCCGCCAAGGGTTATACCAGAGAATACCAATAGAGCTAATGCTGCCGCGGCGGTGAAAACCGCCTGAATAATCTCAAAGAACATTTTTGTTGATGAAATGTTAAAATCTCAATGGCTGAGAATTTTTGATTGAATATTCTGGTTTGTTGATGGAAAGAGATGGGAATTTTATGAAGAAGCCTATGGAAGTCTACGTGCACGGTACGGTATACATTCATGCTTCCATGCAAAACGAAGTGCGTAATGGACATCTACATTACGTCACGCCACGTTTTTTATATATAAAAAGATCTGTTTCTGTGTGTTATGATCATGTTTATTTGGCCCTTTCCTTGTTATGTTTTATTGCTTACGTACGTATCCTAATCAAAATAAAAAAAAATCTATACAACAAATAAATATACCAATTCATATATAGTGGTTTAATATTTAAATGATTTATTATGGTTGATACTTGGAAGACTAGATTGGAGTCTTCTAGTTGACCATAAACATCATAAAGCACCTTAAACCGTCAAAATATCTAGGTCCCAAAAAATATAATGAATTTTGGTCCAGATCTAAAGTTAATTAAAACAACATTTCATTCCGATGTTGAATTCCTAACATAACATCTACAACACGTGAAGGAACCAGTTAACAAGAGGGAGGAGATATATGCGAATCAGTAAAACAATATAATATTTCATTTACATCTATTAAAGAAAACCTCAAAAAAAATTTATGTTACGTTTATTATCAGATTATATAGCGTGTAAGTTGTTTCAGAAATCGGTAGTTGCAGAGAAAATTTTAGGTTTGTATTTATCTTTATAAGATAACTGTAGAAACAACATTAGTTTCAAAGTCGCATGGTTCAATAATATAACTTGCAAATAATCATCTATGTCATCTCAGTGATATCACTTCATTCTTTAAAATATACAACACAAATGAGCACATTTATAATGCTTTTCGTAACAGGATATACATTGATTAGGATGATATTGGAAACATTTAGTTCCATTCCCGCGTAATTAGTATTTTATAGAAAGAGGATGGATAAATTTTGTTTTTATTTAAGGAACCCCCAATAACTAAGCATCATGAAGTTCCTCCATATATCATCGCATAGTACGAAAGGCCTAGTCATCCTTTTTCCCCCCAGATGCCGCAGGATTTGACGGGGTCAATCCTGGAATTTTTGGCGGGTCTTTCCCCGTATAACGCCTGCACGCAAATATCATACTAAATATTAGAAACAAAATATTTTACGTTCATAAACTAATATAGCGGGAAACATTTGATGACTCAGATCCATCAACTACGTTAACTATTACAGTCGTTGAGGCGGTACCAATTAATGTATGTACCCATTCCTAAATATGACCAAATCAGCTCAGAAATTCTAGCCACGGAGGAGGCTGGAACGGTCGAGACCTTTCCCATCACTACTACCATGAGCGGATACGTTTCCACCAATACAGATACTGGAATTTCATAGGCTGCCACTTTTAATTTTCCCTAGAAAATGTTTTTTTCTACTCGTCCACCTCAATCAAGAACCTCATATTTCATATTTGGTTAATGAGAATCTGGTTGTCTTTGGTAGCAATTAGTTTCATCAGGCTATGAATCCGTTATATACTCACAAAAATTATGAGGAAGGCCAGTAAAACCGATAAACAAAAATGCAAAAATTAGCAATGACAATAGTAGACAATCGCGAAAGCTATGGACTATGGTACTGGAGGTCGTGAGTCGTGACGGTCCTGGACAACCCAAATAGAATTCTTCAGGGAGCTATTTCTTGTCTAACTACCTCTCCACTCTCTTTAGTTTTTAGTGTCCTCAATTGCTAGCTAGCTTAAGTGTATTCTTAATCATAGTTCCCTCAACACTACATTTTCAAACTATATGATCCACAAAGTCATATTATTGTAGTTTTTAACATGCATTTTCAATAGAAAGCTTTTTATATATAGAAAAAACAGCTAACAGCTAATACAATATAGTGAAAATTAAGAGCCTCCTAATGTTAATCATGGAGTATTTCATCAAGATCATGCTTGTTATTTACTCAAAAGCAACATGAAGATGGTAACGTACAGTTACGAAACTATGTATGTTGAATCTCGTTGATGTGTATATAATATATAAAGCCATGCATATGAATAACTTTACTCTCATAGATGCATATGCTTATCGCCTCATAAATTGAAATAGACCAAATCGTGAGTGATTTTAATAAAGGTTTTGTTTGATTTACTTGTAGAGCCACATGAGGATGGTGGCAGCCATAGCACCTAAGGAGCCCGAGGCCGTGAAACCCGTAGCTAGCAAAGTGGTGGCTATAGTTGCTGGCACGAGAATCGGACTGAAAATGACAAAAAGCGGCGTGCTTACGGCTAATACCACGGCTGAGCCCCCAAGGGTTATACCGGCGAATACCAAGAGAGCTAATGCACCCCCGGCGGTGAAAACCGCCTGAATAATCTCAAACATATTTTGGATGAATTAAAATCCCAACGGCGGAGATTTGTGATTAAAAGGTTGTGTTTTGTTGGTGGGAAAAGAGGGGATTTTATGAAGAAGTTTGTGGAAGTCTACGTGCACGGTACGGTACACATTCATGCTTCCATGCAAAACGAAGCGAGGACTAATATTGGAGACGGGTTACGTCACGCCACATTTATTTGTGGTTTTGTCTGTTTGTGTGTGTTATGATCATGTTTATTCGACCTTTTCCTAGTTTTCTTTTATTGCTTATACAGTAGGATATACCAATTCATAGTGCATGGTTTAATGTTTGAATGATTTGTAACAACATTGTAAGAGATCCGCTAATCGTATAAGATTTGTAATAACATTGTAATATATCCGCTAATCGTTTAAGATTTGTAACAATAAATTTATCTAAGTTAGTAGATTAACTTGAAAGAAAAATATGTATATAATATTGTTAACTATTGTATCTTTAATGTTTGTATGATTGTAGCCCTATTTCTTTAAAATATTGTTGAGGCTCAACACAACTCTTTGTGTTGGTTGTACATATTTCAATACAGACCTGTCTACCTATATACAATTACCAAATTATATGTGCAGTTGATTTCGGTCAATTTCATTCAAATTACTTGATTGAAGTTGGACCCAATGAAATCAACATGTACGTAGGCCTTAATGATATAGAATAAGCAGTTACAAGACTAGAGAATAGAGATCGCTCCTCTGCTTAGCTGACAGTAGTCGAAATGTTCACTGGTTAGACACGTACGACGATGTTTTGAACGGTACTCACAACTATAATGGGCTCTAACGTCACGTCAATACCTCTCTCTCTTCTTCTTTTTGCAGTTTTTTCATATTTTATGGTGTTTTTTTTCCTCGCTTTCTTCTAAAACAAGAGTTGGAAATTTTGGTTTTTTCAGCATTCTACTAAGATTTTGATCCCATTTCGATATGATATTTTCCATTTTTTTGGTTTATTAAAATTAGTTATTATATCTATTCTATTTAGTTTAATTTTGATACTTTTAATTTTTGATTTAGTCCATTTTTAACCGAAAACCATAATTACATTTAGAGTTTTATAAAATTTCATTAATTTCAGTTCATATAATTAAAAATTTATTTACTAAGGCATAAAAATATTATTTAACTAAAAATAAGTACTCATATAAAAAAGGAAAAATCATATTTTAATTAAAATCTATAAAAAAATAAAAGAACTATTAACTTTTAATAAAATAATAAACTAATAAATAAAAATTTCAAATAAAATTATATCAATAAAATTATTAACATATAGAGATTATTTCTTATATTATATAGTTTACATGTAATTGTACTACTACATATCACTATATCCTCCTCAATCGGTTTTTTGTTTATTTCGATATTTTTGGTTTACAACCAAACTATATCTGTTATTATTCCAAAAAAATTTTTACGGTTTAAAGCATAACTAAAAAACCAACTGTTTTATCAAAAAAAAAAAAACTAAAAAACCAACTCAAATTCTCTATTTTGATTTGATTTTGTGTTACCATATTGAACGCGCTTACTAAATAATTGTTTTAATGGGCCACAATTTATTAGTGGGCCAAATTTACTTGTAACTTCTAACGGTTCCTTGAGGCCTATAGATTGTCTCATTTGATAGCGTTGGTAAAAAACAATAACTTGAATAATAAAGTTGATGCGTTGGGTCTACACTGCGTCAAATATCAAAATTTCATGTAAGGTTAATCATATATCATTCCGTTTTTTAAACGCTACACAATAAAAATGCCTACATTTGTTATTATTTTGAACCACGACAGACATTAATATCAAATGATCTTTGAAAACTTTAGTTCCATCCCCATGTAATAATCATTATTTATTAAAAAAAAGTTGAATTAACTATTTTATTTTTTTGCCAAACAGGTTGAATTAACTATAAGATTTCATTTGTGGAATCACAATTACTATTATATCAAATTTCCCATATCATCCTTTGCCTATGTCCACGGCTTCTTTTCATTTTTTCGGTTTAGCTGCTGGTTTAGCTGCTGGCTTAGCTGCCGGTTTGGCTGCGGGCTTTGCTGGTTCCGCTGGTTTGTCCGCCGGCTTATCCGCTGGGGCACCTGCAGCGGGCGTCAACCCTGGGATTTTCGGTGGCTCCTTACCCGTAATCATCCTTCAAACACAGAATTGAATACGTCTGGTTATCAAAAATTGTGGTATTAATTCTTAATCGTTAGCTGCTCAAAGACATTCACTACCAAACAACTATATATTGGTACGTATGCAACCATGCATCTAAACAAATAGATACAGATAACGGAATCTAGTTTTTTCATAATTTTTAGAAAAAATGGTGAGATTCAAGGGGAATATCGATGAATACTTTATTTAATCTTTGTTCCTATAAGATCACAACCGCAACCGTCATTTACGTTTTATGTAACTATGTGCGTCTACGTCCCCCTCTTATCTATTTAATAAATAGGATGCATCAAAATAATCAATTCATGCGTTAATTAATCCGTTAGTGTTAAATACTTGTAGATCCACATGAAGATGGTGAAAGCCGTCACACCGGAGCCTCCTCCGGCGGCTAAACCCGTTGCCAGCAAACCAGTTGTAATGCCCGCTGGTACGAGAACCGGACTGAATAAGACGAAGAGCGGCATGGTGGCGATAAATGCCACGGCTGTGCCAGCGAGGGATAGACCGGCGAGCAACAAGAGGAATATTGCGGCTTGGGTAGCAAGAAACGCCGTTAAAATACCCTTAAGCGTCGGCTTTGGGGATTGTTTCTCGCGTTTTTTCTTCTTGAATAACATTTTCACTATTTTGAATGGCCAAGAGAGAGGGCTCGTGCTTGTTTGATCCGATGGCTGTAGGAATTTATGGGGAAGAGAGGATTTCTATGCATGGAAAGTGGCGTGGTCTACGTGCACGGCACGTGCTTAGCCCCATGCGAAACGATGCGAGTGAACGTTGAGCTCTACGTCACGTCAATCTCTTTTCTTTTCGTTTTTTCTTTTTGTTGGGTTGTCACATTTTTTGTCTCTTTTTTCGTTTTCTAGTAAAATAGGAGTAGACATTTCGGGATTCCATTTAGCGTTCATGTTTGATTTGGTTTTACCTGAAATATAACCGAGCTTATAGTTTCTGTTTGATCTGATTAGTTTGGTTCGGTTATATTTGTTTAGTTTTGACTTCTGATAGAGTTTGATTCGGTTGTGTGATGTTTTAATTCCATATGATAAATACTGGATGATGGTTAGTTACATAGATTATTAAGATTGACTAGTAAATGTTTTTCATCAATTACCTAATTGCAGAAGTATAATTAGCGCAAATTAAACCGGCATTTTTGTTCACGAATTCAACGTATCCTTTAAAATTCTATGGCCTAGGAAATCAAAACGTGATGTGAGGGTTCAGTTTAAATTTTGATAAACGTTTCTGTGTTACCTCGCCCATCGAAAGATTGATACATATATAATGACTTTTCATTATATTCAAGTCAGTACTATAAGCCAGCCGTTGGCAGAAGTAAGCATTATTAATTGCCTATAGGTATGGAGAGTGAGTTCTCTTAAACCTCATATAGATCCCCAAATTTCACTAGCTAAAGTTTCTGATAAATCAAACTAATAGTTTTTTTCCCGTTAAAACACAAACAGATTTAAGTATTAACTAACTTACTGATTGTGGTATAATGATTAAATAATTCACTATGTTAGGTAGGGGAAAAGGATTTGAGTCCTCCCATTATGGATGTTTTAAGCGGCAAGCTAAGTTGGTTTCCATTTATAATTCTTTCGGCTAACAAAAAAATGTACACTTATCCTTCGTTTTTTTCGAAAACCATCAAAAGTTAATAGGAACGCACTATTTACCTACATTTGATAACCATATTCAATTATGAAGATACAAGTGATTAACATGCTAATGGCAACCAAACAAAAACATATCAATAATCACCAATACGGCAATAATAGATGATGGCGCCATCATATATAAAGTATAAAAATACGCAATTACGCACGTAAGGCATCCAGATTAATCATATTATATGTTCATATTATGTATTAAGAAAAAAAGAAGGTGGATTAGGTTTAATCTTGTGGAGCCTTGAAATTAATATAAATATCTAAAAATCAAGTTGCTTCAAATCATTTCCCATCAGGAGGCCTACCAGGAAAACAACTTGATTGAGCTGTCTTTCCCCTTTTAAAATTTATCCATTATGAAGCTTTTCTAATATAGAATCTACCTTCTTCTTTTTTCTTATAAATGTTAGATTCAGTTTCATTCAGGTAGCAATGCGATCTCAAATACTTTGACTGTTAAAATCTTTATATTTTTAGAATTTCATATATCCCGAGAAACATCAGTTTATTTATAGTAATTTTTTTGTGTGATTCGAGTCTCATTTACAGAAAAAAAAAACTAATTCACATATATTCAAAACCTATTTTATGTAAGGGAAAAATAGTTTTTTGATATTGGCCTAGTCATAAGAGATTCTTAAGATAATTCTGTAAATTTTGGTACTTGATTCAAATCTATACTAGTACATCTAATCCTTATGATGTCAATCGAACAAATTGTAGAATCACAAGAAGAAGAAAAATCAAAATTAACCAAGAAAATGCTTAGTTACAATCAAATGTAGATATTTGATTAGATTTTTCCTTTGACATCTCTCCATTTTCAAATTTTCTGATATAGAGTGGTTTATTTATCTATTCTTGTCATTATTCGCAAACAGTGGCAGGATGACGTAAAAAACAAAAAAAAACATGTGACATCGTAATTCGTAAGATATTTCGTCATTATGCATAGTACCAATAATTCTTTTCTTTTTTTTTGATCGAAGTACCAATAATTCTAAATTTCTAATATAAACAAATAAAATAATGAAATGTTAGCAAACAAGAAACCAAAAAATAATAATAATGCAGTGCCGTTGAGAATCAAATGGTTTTTTAGTAGTCACCATCAGAGAAGTAAAAGACAAGTTGAACAGAAATGAGATGTATCATCCTTAGAACCAGAATGTAAAAAGTATAGGGTGATTACAGTTTTTTCATGTCAAGTGTCACATCAAGCAACAACTTGATGAAGGTCCTTACAAAAAGTTCGACGTTGTCTTCATAAATTATATTAATTGATAAGAATTATGACCCATCCATAAAACCACTAAGAGAGCGACAAAACCATAAGAGTTTGTGTCCCTACCCCCATCCATGGCTGCCAAAACTTTGTGATTACCTTCTTGTCTCCTCTTCTTTCCCTTTTATATATAGGAAGCAAAAGATCAAAGCTTTTGTTCAAACATCTCTTGCAGACTCTCTCTCTTTTTCTCTCTCTCATCTGTGTCTTGTCTGGTAAAAAAATATGGCTGCTTTTGAGGAAAGCACTGACTTGGATGCTATACAGGAGCATCTCTTTGAGGACTTTTTGGTTTCTGATGGTTTCATGGGAGATTTTGACTTTAATGCTTCTTTCGTCTCAGGACTCTGGTGTATAGAACCTGTGATGAATCAAGTTCCTAAGCAGGAACCTGATTCGCCGGTTCTTGATCCGGATTCGTTTGTCAAAGAGTTTTTACAATTGGAAGCAGAATCATATACATCAACGGGGATTTCAGAGCGGAATTCATCATCACAGGAGACTGATCAGAGTGTCTCGACCACGAAAAAAGTAAAAAGGTTCGAAGAAGAAGAAGAAGAACCGAGGCATTACCGAGGAGTGAGAAGAAGGCCGTGGGGAAAATTTGCAGCGGAGATTCGTGATCCGGCTAAGAAAGGATCTCGGATCTGGCTAGGAACATTTGAGAGTGATATTGATGCTGCAAGAGCCTATGACTGTGCAGCTTTCAAGCTCCGGGGAAGAAAAGCCGTGCTCAACTTTCCTCTTGACGCTGGCAAATATGAAGCTCCGGTGAATTCAGGACGGAAAAGGAAGAGAAGTGATGTGCAGGAGGAGCTCCAAAGAAGTCACAGCAATTCATCATCATCGTCAAGTGATGGAGAAACGACCTGTGAATGATGCATTTAACATTTAAGAGCGTGAGCTGTTTCCTTGTATAAGTTAATTTGTACAGAGAGAGTGAAGTGTAGGTTAGTGTGCTAAGAACTCTTGCAACAAATTTGTATGGATGTTCTGTTTCTTCATGTCCAAAAGACCCTAAGATTTAGAAACATTTTTTTGTTTCCAATAGTGTTCTCTCGAGAGATTTGAGTTTCCGATATCTAAACCACCCAACCTAGTGATTAGATATTGTAATCCATAATGAGTCAATGGCTTAGAACCAAGACAAACAAACCAATAACACGTTTAGTAGCTGATACTAAAATAAATTAACACAATTATTAGCAATTTCAGCAAAAGAAATCATTATCTTCTGTAAACGCACACGTTAAACATAAACAGAAGTCTCTCCAACCGTTTGCGTTAAAAATCTTGTTTCAAATGTAAACGCAAACGCAAAAGACAATCAAGGTCTCAATTTCCTAACATAGAAACCTCACTGTTACAGCTTCAACAAGTGAGTGTACCTAATGCTTATACAAGAGGAGAAGGGGGAGTGTATCAAGATGCACAAGTTGCATGAGGGACCAGTTTTAAGAATTTAGCAGCAAATGTTGTCTCATAGGTTAGGTAAAAGTCAATACTCATTGATAAAGAATCTGGACCACAAGCTACAGAGTCCTGAGACTTGAAAGAGAGATGCACAACTTGCAAATGAATATTAAACAGAGAGATAAATATCTATTTCTCCTTGTTGACGTTGACGATGTGGTTTTTAAGTATTAACAGTGAGAAACCAGGATACCATATTGAATCTCTTTGTCTGGTTTCCTAATTTCGTTAATATTTTTATTTTTGTATCAGAGATGTGACCATATATTTTCCTGTTTAAACCCTTACCAGGTGGAGAATATCCTAATATGCCAAAATGGGATTTATATACTTCTGAAGAAAATGAGATACATTATATCCTAGTGGTAGTGATGAGCTAACCTGTTTTTAGATCGATGAAATTTTCATTTTGTCACTCATTTCTTGAAGGGGTGGCTGAGTTGTCAATGCGAGGAGCCTGCCCTGCCGTATCAGAGACCATTGCAAGAGTAAACTTGTCATACAGTTACAAATCATGGCATAAACCCGAACCCGTTGATGGTTCAATGGAAAGAGCAGAACACTTTTGTCTAATCAATCTTTCTAAATTCTTCCTTCCAACGAAATATTTGAAGAAACAATCATATGCATCTCACCTTCAGCAATGTTTGCAAGATCAACAATTCAAAAACTTTCAATCTAGCATCTGGCTATATTATCTATCAGAATCATATGCATCATCAACTTTCAATACGGAGTTTAGGAAGTAATGGACCAGAAGAAACCTATGTACTTCATATGGATTTGCCATTTCCAGAATATTTATAAAAGGATCATGTAACATTATGATTTAAAAAAACTCAAGTAATCAAAACCATATGTTGAGTGTTAAGAAACACATCTAGAAACCTATTTCACAGACACCAGAGAGTTTTGGTGAATACCTTTATCTGTTTGAGTCGACCATATACCAACATCAAGCAGGAGCCGATTTCCTGAAATGAAAACCTTCTTTTGCTGGATCAAGGACTTAAACGGTATTTTTGTTACTCAAGAAAGCTTTTTTATACATTGAAAATAGTTATCAATCACTAGTAGAAGTCCCGGGGGAAAAACAAAAAACACGCTCCTACAATTGAAAGACACACAGGGCTGCAACTTTTACAAAGAAATACAAAAGGAAAGGAGTCTTTAGTCATCAGAGCTGTAGTCGCTGGACTCAGGAAGAGGCGGGACCGTGGCACAGCAGAACGCATCTTTGTCTTTGAGAAGGAGACAGCTTCCATCAATGTTCCATTTGAGGTCAGTTATGGAGAAACCCGGGAGCGGATTGCATACGCAGAACGCACCCGAGGGAGTCCACATGTAGAGGTGAGAGCTCCCGGTGCATAGGAGAAGGCGAGTGCAGGTTGGATCCCACACAGCGGCTCGGATAGGTTCCTTCTGGACCAGGATGGCTGCAACCTCGAGGCGTTGCATGTCCCATATCCATAGGGCAGTGGGCATACTGTCGTTTCGTGTGCATATGTACTGGCTGTCTTTGCTCCAAGCCAGAAGCCCTGAGAACAGTTCAAAGAGTTAAATATTTACCGCATCTGATTGCAGTTTCCTAAATTGCGTTTGGTTGCAGAAGGAAAAGCTTACCAACTCCTTGTTTTGGGTTAGGCTTGTCCGCCAGAGGTTTCAGGAAAGGAAAAGTTACTGGTAATTCCATGACTTCATACCTGACACTTATATAGCCTTCCGAAGCATCTGAACAAAGAACCACATGAAAAACAAGAAATGATTGAAGATTTTTTAACGACTACACACAAAAAGAGTGTTATGAAAGATGTCCCAATCAGAAAAGAACAGGTTTGGAACCGTAATTACCATAGTTGCTTGGCATAAAGTTGTCATCCAACGATAACTCAGACATATCGAGCTGCAATGGTTCATCGATTTCCTATAAAAGTAATGACCAATGGGTGAATACACGCCTGCGTTGACAACCAGCATATGTCCTGCTGTTAGAATTTCTTTTTAAAATCAAAGAACGGAAAGACCTTTACCTTGAAAATAGCAGCACAACAGGGCGCTCGAATCGTTGATAGGTGTAAGAACTCAGCGAATGTTTTCCAAGTAAGGTGATTCAGGACTCGTAGCATCTGGTCATAGCTACCAATGGCAAGAAACTGACCACACGGAGACCAGGAAACAGTCTTGACACCAAGTCCACATTCATATGCCTGATACTTAAATAGACACCTACCATCTGGAGAATAGATTAGAACCTGCCCAAAGGATATACAAACTTCAGAGAAATCCCCGACAAAACCAAACATAATTATCCGTTTCTCAAGATATCACCACGACCAAGACGATGCATACCTTATATTCAAGAGGCGAATCCCAGACTACAATAGAACTATCATCAGGTGACCACTCAAGATCAGCCAAGTCCAAAGTGTCAACAGCAAAGCTACCCATGATCTCCCACGACTGACAAGACAAAAGGTTGACATAGTCCTTACAGTCACGGCGTGTACAGATAGCAGCAAATTTCCCATCTCGATTGAACGAAACTCCCTTGGAGCCATGCTTTGGCCATTGAACATGAACACAAGCTGTGTTCAAAAGGGACCAAACCGTTAACCGCAGCTGAAACTCAGAGGTTGTGAGAATATGACGGCTATCCGGACTCCACCTAGCGTATGAAACACCAGCAGGACCTTCATCAATCTTGCAAGTCCATTCTGGTTGTGTCAATGACCAGGCTTGAATCATAGGTTTTTTGTAGAGACCACAAAGAATGTATTCAGAATCAAGTGCCCATTCTATGTAGCTTATCTTATCCAAGCAAGAAAACAATTGTACAACCTGCATTTACATCAACGCTTCACATTCATTAACTTACTCATAACATCTCTAAATAAATCATCTCTCAGGTTCCAATTTCCAAAAATAAGTAGAATCTAAAGTACAAGAATAAGATCTACTTGCATTTAAACTTTAGATCCAAAATCTCGTAGCGAGAATTGCCATTCTACTTTGGTGCAATCAAAGGGTTTTAGGTGAAGAATTATCAAATCGGAACTGTTTTTTTTTCTTTTACCTGAAACGAAAACGTGTCGCGGATCACGAGACGATAATCATTGGCGACGGCGACGTAACGAGAGTTTGGGGAGAAACTGCAAGGACCTGTCTGCTTGTAAGCCTCTGTAAACTCCATATTTTTTTAGTGTATATATGCAATGAGACTCTTCGATGGATTCGATTAACTAAAGCTCCTCGATTCAACGCCGGTGAGATTCGATTAACTAAAGCTCCTCGATTCACAGACTGCGAGAGGCCATGGATACTGACGCCGTGAGAAGGATTTTTCAAAATTGAAATGTGAAGAGGAGAGAGAGATTACGAGGCGTTTTCCGGGTCGGGTTCATATTGGATGGGGTATGGCTTTCAGTTTAAAACGGGCCTCTTTGGCCCATTTATTTTCATTCGTTTGTTTGTAGAATGACTATAATACCCTTCTTTACAAACACCGTGCCGTTTATATCTAGTGAAAGTTGTGAGTGTTCGGTAAATTCTGTTTCGATGGTTTACCGGGAAAACAACAGAAAGCACAATGGTAACAGGAAAACGAAACAAAACATGAACACAAACTTTGAATAGTCAAAAGTCAATGAAACTCAAAGAGTTGATGATAAGCAACACTTAACAAAAGCTTCCTCCACAATCTTCTTGGAATTCAAAAAGAAAAACAGAACATATAACATCCTTAACTCTCTTTATAATCCAACATTAGAATCTCTCTCCTCTTCACTCCTATAAACACGTAAAACCAATTTCTCCTTGAATCAGTCTCAGCAGCAATGATGTCACCTTGTTCAAGAACGAGAACAAAAGCTCCAAGATCGGCGAGAGGCCGTAGAAGAAATGGCGGTTTCTCTTCTTTATCAGCTGAGATTGTGGCAGATCTCGACGATGTCTTGATTCAGATTCTCTCATTTCTTCCGATAAAAACTCTAATAAGATCCAAACGCGTATCCAAACGCTGGCTTTCGCTCATTACAAATCCCGATTTCTCCAACCGTGTCATCAGTTCCAAACATCCCCTTCCCATCTCTGGTTTCTTCTTAAAAGGATCAAGAGACATTAAATACACATTTGTCTCTCTTGATGATGATGATGATGACGATGGAGTCAACGAACGGTTTTCGTTATCATCACCGCTTCGGTTTGCAGATCATCCAACTCCAATGATCGTAATGCAATCAACTAACGGTCTTCTCCTCTGCAGATGCACTTGTCCTCCTAACCAATTCAACACAAGTTACTACGTTTACAATCCGACAACGAAACAGAAGACTCTTCTCCCTCGGATCATCGATCACGTCGCGCTCTCTCTAGCCTTTGATCCTTCTAAATCTCTTCACTATAAAGTCTTCTGCCTCAAAAGAATAAGAAGCAACTCCTCTGACTCTGATCTTTACCACGTAGAGGTTTATTCATCCAATGAAGGACCTTGGAGAAGACTTGTTTCGGTACCTTCTTTCACTCTTCCTCTGACCGTTAACGAGATCGTTAACACCGTCTTCTGGAATGGCGCAGTTCACTGGTTTGGTCCCAACTCAAGAGATTTCCTCTCTTTTGATATCAGTCGAGAGGAAATCAAGCTTCTTTCGCTCCCAAACCTTGACCACCAAGAAGAAGAGTGGCCGCCCGATATCGGGACCTTGAGGTTTATGGACGAATCCAGGGGAAATCTATACTTTCTCGAGGTTAATGATCTGAGTTCTTCAGATTTACCTGTTTACGAAATGGAAAAGAACGGCTCATCAAGCTGGTCCTTGAAGCATAATGTTGACCTAGAGCTTGTTGCAGCAGCGTTTCCTGAGATGATCAGAACCGAACGTTACACCAACAGGCGAGTCTACGCGTTCTCTGTCATCGGTTTTGTAAAGGAAGAGACAGATGCGGAATCATACATCTTGCTTCACATTCCAAACAAAGCTGTAAAGTACAACTTCATAGACAAGACTATCAAGAAGCTTTGCAGTTTCGAGCCATCCCAAGATGATGGTAATGACAATCGCTTCTATGGATTCCAAAGATCTCTCCAGTTCATCGAGTCTCTTGCTAACGTATAAGGCCTAGTTTAATTTCTCCCTGTGAAGCAAAACAATCGGATAATTTCTTTTGTCATAGTCATCCCTCTGTACGAGCTTTTATTCTTGCACCAAAATCAGATCGGCATCAGAAACCCAAAATGTGGCCAATCATTATCAAAACTCTTCTAACATTTTCGTATGTCTTCGAGTTTCCTCAAGACCTGCTTTATATTTGGCCTAAGAGAAGGCGAAGGAGAGCAACAAGACATTGCAAGCTGAAAATACTTGAGGACACATTCTTCGCTCAGATTATTACCATTACTCGTGAGAATCTCAGGACGGTATAAATCAGACAGCTTATGATCAAGAACAGCGTTCCTCATGAAATCAGGAAGATAGAACTCATCATCGCCTGTTGGATTCTCGTTTATCGCTTCTTTACCAGAGACTAGCTCAAGCATGATCACACCGAGACTATACACATCACTCTCTTTGCTCACGTCCTTCATCTTTATCAACTCGGGAGCTTTGTATCCCTCAGCTGCAGAAACATCAAGAATCTCTTGTCCTGCCGTGAGGTTTAAGAGCAAATGCAAACCGAAATCAGAGATCCGAGGTTCGAAACTGGAGTTCAGAAGAACATTCTTGGATTTCAGATTGCCGTGGACGATTGGTTTCTGCATTCCTGTGTGAAGATAATCAAGAGCTTCGGACATTCCAATTGTAATGCGTAAAATGTTACTCCATTTTATCGATTCACCATCTCCACCTAGCAAACAAAAAAAAAAGAGAAAGTAATGTTTTTTTAGATCAACATTTTTCTTAATGTTCTTACTTACTGAACGAATGAAGTGGAAAGTGAAAGAGATATACTAAACAAAAATAGTGCCGACAAAAGACAAAGATAAATGAGTGATACTTTAAGAAAAGCTTAAATGAACAACGAAACAACGAATTAAATGATCCAGCTAATGTGCTTAACCTCCAGCTGTGCATTTCTCTTTCAGTATAACACATTCTTTATCTTTCATATTTCTATGAAACATAGGCATGTGTATACAATATCTACATGTCTGAGGCAAAATGTAAAAGTGATACAACCAGTGCGGAAACGGAAAATTGTTCCTCAGATCCTTGTAATGAGTTTAAAGGTTTTCAACCATTTTTCCCGGAAAAATTTTGTTTCCTAGAAAACCAAAAAAAAACAAGCGACTCCGAGATTCCATGTAGTTAAAAGAAAGTGAGAAACAAAACAAAAGCGACTCGAAAAAGTTAAAAAAATCTTTACTTTCTGTCGGGAAAAAGAAAAAGTTTGATCCTTTAAGAATAATAAAGAAAAAGAAAACAGAGAGTTTGCTTACTTCTGATGAAGTCGGAAAGATTCCCGGAACCGAAGAAAGGATGAACCATAAGCTTCTCTCCTCTGGTTCCAGCATAGAAACCTAACAGAGGAACCAAATTCTCATGGCGAACTAATCCAAGCGTCTCGATGACACCATTAAACTCCTTGGAATCCGATCTCACTGTACAAACCGGTCGAAGAAACCTAAGAACTCTGGTTTTCCCGCTACGTTGTAACGACGCCTTGTACAGAGTACCGTAGCTTGACTTTCCGATGACTTCTCCAGGAGCATCGAGGATATCGCAGATCGTGAGATCTTCTCCGCCTTGAAACGTCAAGAGCTCCTCTGTCTCAGAGGAGAACCCCTGTTTGTTATTATGGTCGAGTGATTCGACGTCGTGTTCGTCTGATTCAGTAGATGCTTGTTTCCTTCTTCTGCAGAAGATGAAGAAGATTACGATGATGAAGATTACGATGGCAAATGCTGATATAGAGACTCCCAGTAACCATGTTAGAAAATGGTTTTTCGTCATCTCATGGAAATTTTCTTCTTTTTTTTTTCTCTGGGAAAGAAAATTGGGAATCTGGTGGTATATAGTTGTGTTTGAGAGACGAGAGAGTTTTTTAGGAAAATGGGGGTATTGCGTTAATAAATGACATATGTTATGATTTGGACTTTAGAATTTATTTATTTATTACAGGAAATATTTATGAGAAAGGAAATGGAAACTCTGGGCTGGCATCAGAAGGAAACGGAAAGTCGGGAAATTTATTGTTCACANGGGGGGGGGGGGGGGGGGGGGGGGGGGGGGGGGGGGGGGGGGGGGAGAGGAGATGAAGTTGATATTTAAGTTCAGAGGACAGATCTAGAATAGTAGTATCTTTTTTATTTCCTTGTAGTATCAATAATGTTGACTTTATGATTTCTTTTTGCTTGTGTCAGGGTAGTATGTATATACAGTATTATATCCTTCTCAAGTTTTTCTCAACCCAATTATGACCTAATCATTCCTAATTGTATTTTCCTTACATACGTTATCTTATACTTGTTTGGGCTGATGTTTTATAAAACCGTATGTGTTTTTCTTCATCTGAAAGATTTTCACATGGTTATCTACCTAATTGGCCCGATAATCGTAATTAAAAACACACACACAGAGTGTCGAGTGGGAAATTAAGTGTCAAGGTGTATAGTGACAAAATCTATAATTACTTTTAAAATGATGTCTCAAATAGCACGTTAGTTCTTTGACTTCTTCCAAGATGGTGTAGTAATTTGTAGCGACCGTGGTAATTAATTCTCATCATCTCAAGAAAAATTAAAAACGTTGAAAGTGGCGATGATAAATGGTTGGGTTTGACTAGTGATGGTGGTTGAAGTGCGTGGGGTACATCTTAGATCTTTGATTGGGAGCTTTGTCCGGCAAGTTTAGAGTTTTTTCTTTCTTTCTTCTTTTTTGGTAAACGGCAAATTTAGTGTTGTATGTTATTATTAATGATTCCAAACTTATGTATGTATACGTTCTTACAATATTAACGACTATGCTATTGAGAATATATTTAGTACTGTATTTTTACATTAGTACAACAACAAAAATATTAGTACTGTAATTAGTTGATAATCTGTAGGGATTCGCATAGGCTAAATATTTGGTCTTTGGAGTGTAATCTGTATGAATTTAAATGGCTAATTAATTCATATTCAACATGAATTCTATTTCATACTACTGTATTTGTTACTTAGCTCTGTTTGCGTAAAACCCAATATACCCGTAGTTTGTGAGTAGGTATGATTGTGTTTAGAGTAAAGATTGAAAATTATCAAATTGTTGAGATTCGACACTCAACATCACGATTAATCTTTTGTTAGTTGTAAGCTTGTCTCTAAATTCCTTCAAGTAGACGGTTTACACCGATCATGACTTTTCACTTTATATAACGGCTCCAAGTCACGTATATGTTTAGGTCCCACTGTCCCACGTTAGCATCGCCATGGTTCTACAAGAAGCCCACGTCATCGTTTTAAATTGTTCACCACCAAATGAGGCAATGAATGTATATACGATTGTTGTGGACGCATAATCAACGTCCACAGTCATACCAAGAATTAGGAGTTACACGATTAATTAAGAAATCTATTTATATAGTTAATATCTCTCGTATGATAAAACCGAATTAAATACTAACTACGTAAACAAACAAATAACCCAAAGATATTAAATGTTGATGCGTCTTTTTCTGTAACAACAAAGTTCTGCATTTTATGTTCGTTTCATTTTGATCAGAAATATCCTTTTGCCAAAAACCAATATCTCATTACTATATAATTTGATATACTTAACTAACCTTAAATTGAAAAGACGAAACAGATGATTTGTTTTTAGCATTACATCTTGATTAAGAGTTATTCAATTGGGAACCAATACTACTACGCTAATACAATAATTCTCATAATACTAAGTGCAAGGGACAAAATAAAAACACGAACGAGGACTAAGGAGGGCACTTAATTATTTATTGAAATGTGATACGTGGGTCGGCAGTTTCAGTTTGATGGTCCCAATGTGATCTATACATAAGTGGTTCATACTCGTAATAAAAGAATAAAAAGTACCTGTCACTGCAATAGTAGATCCGTGGATGGAATGGCATTCACATACTTGTTTTATGACCGAACACCTGTAGCAATTTTAAAAGCTGTAAAAGAAAACTATTACGACTCCGTCAGAGTTGTTGCCTCACTCAGATATGACAAGAGAATGGAGTAGTATTAGGGGGATGGATCAATTTATATATTGGGGTGAAACTGAAACATTTAAAAATAAGTGGGGGAAGAGTGTAATTATCTTTATCCAATTGGAAATTAAATCGACAGATAAAGATAAGAGGAACAAAACGAAACTTTATAAAAGTTTGGTGGCCAGTTGTGTGATATTGACGAAACTATTAATGTGTCATCCATACGGGCACGGAAACATATTGTTGCCTTATTGATCTTTTGTCGCCAATTAGGGAAAAATTAAAAGGTCAATCAATCGAATCACCGAGTTGTCGAATTCGCTCGTCGTGAGTAATTGCAATGGTGCTCTCGCAAAAGATTCATGGAGCATTCAAAGGTGCAGTGGAGAGGATGACTGGTCCTCGAACGGTATCAGCTTTCAAGGAGAAGGGAGTTCTCAGCGTCAGTGAGTTCGTTCTCGCCGGTGATAATCTCGTCTCCAAGTGCCCTACCTGGTCCTGGTTAGTTCGAATCAAAATACCCACTTTTTTGTTTTTCTTTTCACAATCTTCGATATGTGTAAAGCTGTGAACTTTATCAGCTTCTAGGACTTTAGGTGTCTGGGGGTTTTTGGCTATTGTACGATTGTTTGAGATTACTGATCAGAACAGTTAAACAGTACTCAAAGTTGATGGATTTTCGTTTTATTACTCAGGGAATCTGGTGATTCAAGCAAAAGAAAGCCATACTTGCCCTCAGACAAACAGTTTTTGATCACTAGGAATGGTAAATAAGACCTCTTTTCTGTTTAATTTTGAAGTTTTTTAATTGGACATTGTGGTTAAAGTTTGTGTCTTTTCTATGGGATTAACAGTACCTTGTCTACGAAGAGCTGCGTCTGTGGCAGAGGATTATGAAGCTGCTGGAGGTGAAGTTTTGGTTGATGATGAAGATAATGATGGTTGGCTGGCAACTCATGGAAGACCTAAAGGTTGATTTTCTTATATCCGGAAGTTATCGCTTTTAGAGATTTTAGTTTCTCCTAATTTTCAATGTAATTTTCTTACCTGTTCAATGTGTCCATAGATAAAGGCAACGAAGATGAAAACTTGCCATCCATGGATGCCTTAGAAATAAACGAGAGAGATACTATTCAACCGACACCTGGGTATGCTGGAGGCGAGGAGGAGGACGATATTCCAGACATGGCAGAGTTCGATGAGATTGACAATGTCGTAGACAATGATCCTGTGAGTTGGTTATATGCACATGAACTTTCTAGGTTTCAGTTCTATCTGCTAAGTTCAGCTTTTATCTATTTTTCTTGTTTAAGAATTTGAAAAAATATAAAGACGAGAGTGGTTCAGAGCATTATTATCGACCAGCAGTGTTATAACTATTTCTCTTATCATTTCTGAATCAGGCAACTCTTCAGTCGAATTTTCTCGTGGCTCACGAACCAGATGATGATAATATCCTTCGGACCAGAACATATGATGTTAGCATCACGTAAGCATCTTTTGCCTTTCCCATCTTCAAATCTTGTCATGATCACATTTACATTCACGTTTAAATTTGTTTGAGTTCTTGTTAGATAGCTCTTAACTCTTGGCTCAAAAGATGGGACTTATACTTTTTCACTTCACTTTATTTTCAGGTACGACAAGTATTATCAAACTCCCCGTGTTTGGTTGACCGGCTATGATGAGGTCTCTGACTCGTTCATTACGTTCAATTTCAATTCGTTATGTTTTGACAAATTCTGCATGCTTGTCCATGTTTTATATGCTCCCTTATAAAAAAATCGTGGTATGTCTTGTAGTCAAGGATGTTACTGCAACCTGAACTTGTAATGGAGGATGTTAGCCAAGACCATGCACGTAAAACGGTATTTACATAACTCTACTGCTTCGATTGCTTCCGTAGTGGATTTTAGTCTTCATTCACTTTCTTGGCTTCCTGCAACAACTTCAATCACAAAAACTTCACAGGTAACAATAGAAGATCATCCGCACTTACCTGGGAAACATGCTTCAGTTCATCCATGTCGTCATGGAGCTGTTATGAAGAAGATCATTGATGTCTTAATGTCACGTGGAGTAGAACCTGAAGTTGACAAGTAAAGTCCCTCACTAATTGATTTAGTTTTCTTATACAGTGATAGTGTAGTTACCCATTGCATATCTTCTCCATAGGTATCTCTTCTTGTTCTTGAAGTTTATGGCATCAGTTATTCCAACAATCGAGTATGATTACACAATGGACTTTGATCTCGGTAGCTCAAGCACTTAATTGCAGGTGAATCTCCATGAATAATATATCTTCATATACATAATATCTTTGGTTGATTGTTGAAAACAAACGTTAATGTTAACTTGTAGTCGCTTTTGGCTATTCTTGGGTTTCTGTTTTCTAGTTGGAACACACATACATTTGCTCTTGAATCCGAGAAGCAAGAAGATTACTGGAGTGGCTCTTCACTGTCTATAATATGGAGTCCTCTTTGTTTTTTCTTTTTAAGTTATTTTCCAATTTTCTTTTGGGATCTTCATATGTTTTCTATGTTACCAACTATATGCACAGATATATTTGATTAATCGACCTCATATTTTCAAAATTGAATTTTATATACAGATGTTTTTCGGGTTTGGTTACTAGTTAAAGTGTGTATTCATTACTATAGTTGAAAGGGTTATCAGTTTGATAGTCTGGTAGTAACCAAATGGTCAGGATGGCCGAGTGGTCTAAGGCGCCAGACTCAAGTTCTGGTCTTCGAAAGAGGGCGTGGGTTCAAATCCCACTTCTGACATTATTTTTCGTCCAATAAGCCTTATTTCGATTTGTTTATGTCATTTTATCCAAACCGAAATTTACTAATTCGGTCTTAATTTGATACACGTATTAATCTCGATCTTTTTTGTTTTCCCTTTTTCTCAAAGTTGGGCTATCATTAAGAAAAACTTTGAGTGTTGGAGATATTTCATAGCGACGGATCCAGGAGGACTATGTGAAGAACCACAGATAGGCTTGTTTTCTTTTGCAATCGTCAAAGCCTTAGGAGGAGTCGAGAAAGTAGCAGCCTACTAGTAAGTCAGAGATTAAATCTGAGATAAAGTAAATTCGGTGTCCCTTGTCTAATACTAGCTAATTAAGTGCTTGGTAATGATTATTGAGACAACGGTCAGACATATGGAGTTTTGTCTTAAAAATTCAGACTAATAAAGCCCCAAGTAGTAAAAAAAAAAAAAGAGGTAGCATTGTATAACAATTCATAAGAAAGACCGAGTAGCAAAAAGGACCCGCGTAATATTTAGCTTCGTCTTCTTCTAATATTTCTCCTCTACTCCGCCGTCATCTTCTGAGCCATGAACCTCCGATGAGCGTTCTCAACAGCTTCAGCTAAAACAAACCACCAATTCATGAGAAGAAGTTCTACATTGAAATGAAGAATCAATAAGAAATGTATGTACCTGGGATAGTATAGCCAAAAGGAAGACCAACGGGGGCAGGGGGAATGTTTTTTTTGGGTGTCGGCATGATCTTAACAACTAGTTCACATCCTCCCATTTTACTTCCACTAAGTGCCAATGCCTTACGTGAAGCTCCTCCGCTGAAAAAATAAATGAAAGCCCGTCTGTAAAAGGACAAAATAAACGATTAGTTAGCAGGGAAAAAAATACACAACTGGTTTGTCACAAATTGGAGGAACAAGAGCAACAAACCTGTTGATAACAAAAACATCGGTGATCTCTCCACATGAAGCGAAATGTTGACTCAAAGCGCTCTTGACATGATTCGCAGGAAGCGAAGGGTCATATCCCGTGATGGAAATGCCTTCGCTACTACAAGAGATAATAATTTGCATATTATCAATACAAGAACTCACCTTGCCGGATAAAATTAAAAAAGAAAAAAAAAAGAAGTAAAACTTGCTTCGTTTTTCGAAAGTGTGCCTCGCTCATAGCAGCCAATTGATCAGTAGTAAACTCACTGTCTCTGTGTGGTAAAACCTTAACAGCTACATTCCATCCTCCCACGTCAGTTCCATTAAGTGCCAACGCCTTCTCTGCTGCGCCTTCTCCGCCAAGTTCGAAATAAGCACATCTGTTGAAAAATCAACAAGGAGTTTAAAGCTAGCAGCATTCTTTAATTAGCTTGAGCTCGGAAAAGAAAGAAGCCACAAACCTGTCGACAACAACATTGGTTACAGGGTCTCTGCGGATCACAAGATTACAGATATCTCCAATAGGACCGAAATATTTGGTCAAGGATTTCGAAATAGCAAGCGCAGGAAGGGAAGTGTCGTATCCCTCAACGCAAATCCTAACCCTAATTTGCAGTCAAAAGCAATTTAACAAGACATAGATGATCTTTACACAAAATCTCCAAAAAGCATCAACTTACCGGCTTCTTTGGTCCTCAAAGAAGGATTTCATAATCTCTATAGGATCACGATAACCGCACGCCTAAATAAAGTACAAAAAGATCTAATCAGAAATTTCAATTTCAGATATTCTTGGTGAAATCAGAAGGAGAAGAAGATTACTTTGGTGGCGGATTTTACGCTAGAGTACTCGTCCATGCAGACCGCTTTAAGATATCTTTTTTGTTTTTAGGGAATGGAGTGCAACTCTCTTTTAAAGGAAGAAGCTATTTGTAATCAATCCCCCCTTTGTCTTTCATTATTCGCTTTGGGTTGGGGCATAACCGTCCTTTCCATCTTTTTATATCTTGGCTGCTTTTACAACGAATTGTAGATTTTTTATTTTTAAAAATAATTGTAAAATTTTTAGCTGAAGACACGATGGATTTCGGGTCAATTTAACTATTTGGGTTGCCTTTAAGCTTGATGGAAAGTATTATTTGGGTTGATGTTGTATTTGTATGCATCTCTTATCGTAGAGATGGGTTTTGTTCAGTTGGCTTCTTGGAATCATAGATGTGATTGTACGATCGCTGAAGTACAGATTTTGGTTTCTGTGCCTGGAAACAATAATGTGTCATGTTTGATTAGTTTTACTGGACAGTAATTTGATGAGTAGCTACGTGCATGATGCTTCCTTCTTCTAGGAAGTTTGCTTATAAGCTCAATCTATCTTGTTTCTCAGCCAGGAGGGATTCCGGCGTGCTTGCATGCGGGCTGACATTAACAGGTATACATAAAGCAGTTCTCGCCGATCTAGTTCACATAATCTGTTCAGAAACTAAGTTTTCAGCCAGTGACATGGATGACATTTCTCCTCGGAATAGCCCATTACTATTTGCAGCATGCTTCTTTGTTTTATGGAAGCAGTTAAAGACTCGGGTTTGGAGAGGGAAACCAAACTTGCATCTCCGTTCTGTTCATTCCCTGCTTTAAACTAGATCGATTTTACGACTTAGTTTAGTTCCACTCTAATAGCATATTCGAACCCGGATGTTTTTGTTTTGTTTTGTTTTGTTTATTTAACATATTTAGCTTCAAAAGAATAAACAAAATAGTTTCTTTTAACCGATATCAACATATTTAACTTCAACCGAACGGAACCGAATCGAAACGGAGAATTTCGGTTTATCTACGGGAACTGTTTCGCCAAACCGAAAAATTCGAACCAAATATAATTTTTGTATGGAGGAGAGTCGTCGTCGTCGTCGGCGACCGCCGGTCATTGATCAGCTAAATCGAGTTTAAAATCGGAAACGTAGACGAAAGGATTGGAGTTTAGCGTCTCCCTAATATGGCGAGTAAAAGAGATAGCGTTAATCTCTCGCGCACGTTCAAGTATTTACTAGGTTCGTCTTTCACTTTGTGTTTTGGTTTTCGAAAATCTCTTTTGCTGCATTTTGGTTTCTAAAGGTTTTTCCTTTTTTTTCCTCGATTGAATTTTGGAATTTAGCTACACAGTTTCTTTCCAGAGGCATCCCTTTCATATTCAATTCCTGGATCGTTAGGCGTCTCACCCAAGGAGACTATGCGGTAAACAGATCCTTGTTTTACCACTTTCTTTGCTCTTACATCCGTTTGATTGAGACCCCAGTTTTGTTTTTACTCGAATAGATATGTTCTTCGATTTTGAAAATGTAGGTGCTTTGACTATTTGGGTGGCCTTTATGCTTGATGGGGAAGTAGTGTTTGGGTTTTGTGCAGCTGGGGTTCCTGGGATCTAAAATGTGATTCTAATTGCTAAAGTGTGGACTTTTTAGGTGTGCAAGATATAAACTTTTCGTTCTTCTGTTTGGAAACAATTATCAACTTTAGTATAAGTCTTAGGTCTGCTTCATTTTACTGGACTTTCATTTGACTAGCTACGTGGATGATGTTTTCTCTGTCTATTTTTTTTTTTCTTTCTCATTGCAATGCAGCTCTACGCGGTCCAGTTCCATCTTTTTGTTACCTGTGTCTTGTTTCTCAGCCGGGAGGGATTCCGGCGTGCTTGCTTGCGGGCTGATATTAACAGGTATACATAAAGCAGTTCGCGCTGATCTAGTTCACATAATCTGTTCAGGACTAAGTTTTTCCTTTATTTCGTGCTGCAGTGATGGTCGTGTATCAGAGAAGGACGTGACTAAGTTACTGAAAGTGGCATGGGTGACATTTCCACTCGGAATAGCCATTACTATTGCAGCATGCATCTTTGTCTTCTGGTGGCAGAACCTTAGTTACTCCGACACATATGCACAGGCTATCTTGATTCACGGTATATTGTTGTCGTTTTCTATGCCTTTATCTCATACTTCTTTCGCTAACATCCTTGGAATCTGGATGTTTCTGTCTTGTGGTCGTTTACATGTGTCTGAAATCTCTTTTTTTTTTTTTTATCAAAGTAAGGACTAACCCAACTTAATTGGCAGGATTTGCGTGTGTACTGGAGCTTATGGCTGAGCCTTTGTATATCCTCTCTCAGACATTGATGCTTCTGAAATTGCGACTGGTTGTTGAGACTGTTGCTACATTTTCACGCTGTGTAACTTTGTGCTTTCTCATAGTCAAGCAAACCAACATGGTACGTTGTAATAAGTTATTAGTTCTTTTACCATTCCATTTTGTTTCTGGCCAAAGATGCATGCTTGAAGAGAATTATATGATAACACCAAAATCTAATTATCTTCAACATATGTAGGAAAAAGGGATAATCTTCGCACTTTCACAAGTTGCATATGGAGGTTCCATATTTCTTGGCTACTGGGCTTATTTTCTCATGCGTGGTGTTTTCAAAAGTTTGAATCTCTTTCCTTTCAGGTATGAGTTCTCTATTATTTGATCTTCGCCAGCATTCGTAACTGTTGATATGTTCCAGTCAACTCATTCACTTCCAAATGACGTTCATCAAATTTTGTGATGTTTCACAGACCCGGGAACTTCATGGATTTCGATAAGCCGCTCTCAAGCATGTGTATGCTATTTACTTTTCAGTCCTTCCGAAAGCTGATCCTTCAAGAAGGCGAAAAGTTAGTCCTTGTATGGTTAGATACACCGTATAACCAGGCTGTATATGGGATCGTCGACAAACTAGGCAAGTTGCTTTGGTGACAAGACGCAACCATTTTACGGATACGAAGTATATTATATTATCTATCTTCAAGAGAGGTTGCTTATTAATATCTCTTACACAATTTCTAACCTCCAGGAAGTTTAGTAGTACGGATGGTGTTTCTCCCTTTTGAAGAAAGTTCATACACTACATTTGCCAGGTTCGCATCAGGTTTATTTCTCTCCTGAGTTCAGTGTGGCACAGTATTTAATAAATCTTACTTGTAATGTTTCATGATATTATAGTTGTTCGGATATTTATATCCGCAGTTTTTTTCAGCTCACTAAAATAGATGGTTTCTATTTCCCTCTTTCTTGACAGTTGATGATTACCAGCAAAAGAGGAAGAAACTCGGAATCTGCTTGACGGAGGCCTTGAAGCTTGTAATGTTAATAGGTATATTTCTATGTATTGCAGTTAATAAATCCCATTGCAATGTCTTTTACCAGTCGCTATTACCAGGCATCAGCTTTTCAACTTCATATCCAGATCCCCAATTGTTTCTGTTTCTCATAAGTGTATAACACGTTTGAGTCTAATCTTCGTTAAATTCCTGGGAATTTCTAGGTCTTATATTTATGGCATTTGGTCCGGGTTATTCATACTCTCTCATCAGATTGTTGTATGGTGAAAAATGGAGCGATGGAGAAGCTTCCGTGGCGCTACAGTTTTATTGTCTCTACATCATTGTCCTGGCAATGAATGGTTAGTAATCACTTCTACATTTACCTAATGCTTATTGACTTGTTGTTTGGTACAAAATCGAGCTTCTTGAAGTTGCGGTTACTAGTTGCATTGTTTTTTCACTCTGGGTTACTCTGTAAAATATTTTGTCAGGAACCTCCGAAGCATTTTTACATGCACTTGGAACAGAGGATCAACTGAAGCGCTCAAACGACATGTTGCTTGTATTTTCAGTGATTTACATCGCCTTAAATATTCTGCTGATAAGATCTGCAGGAGCAATAGGTTTAATATTGGCGAATTCCTTGAGTATCCTTCACCCACATATATATATAGTTTCTGCAACTACGATAAACTTTTTTTGTCTTCTTGACTTTTCCGAAAAAAAGATATGATTCTTAGGATCATCTATTCAGGACAATTCATCCAACGTTACTTTCAGGTATACTTTGATTTAATTAAAACATCGATCGTGTTGTTATAATTACGGTCGTTTTGTTGTTGGTTAACCCCAGAATTCTGTACAGGGAGATCCTTCTTCTTCATTCTCGTTCCGAAAGTGTTTTCCTTCGGGGTGGCAAGTTCTTATACTCTCTGGCATAATCACTGTCATCTCAGAGAAAACCATTCTCGATCATAAGAATTTCTGGGCAACATTTCCTGTCCATTTCGCCATTGGTTTCCTTTGCTTCTGTGTCTCAGCCATTGTCATGTAAGTCCTCCCTCTCCTATTCCAACCACAAAATTCCATATCAGAGAAACAAACTTTCAAAGTCTTTACTTGGGTTCTGTTAGAAGCAAAATGTGCTTTCAACATGATCAGACTATCTATGGGTTTCTGCATAATAGACTAACTGAAATCTTTTGGTGTTTATCTGGTAGATACCGGCGTGAGAGACTGTTCATCAATAGAATCATACGTTTCAGGAATCACGATCACGACGACTGAAATCAACCAAGAAACCGGTGGTTTAAGTGCGGTTGAGGAAGTGAAGCTATTGTTGTATTACAAAATAGGCGTTAACTGAAAAAGAAGTCTTTCTTTTTAAATGTTAGCATAAATGATTTTAACCGGGATGAAACCCTTTTTGGTCTTCGCTTTTTAAGTTTTACTGTAAGTTACTTGGTGGGTCAAATAACCACAACCTTGACCTTGAGAGAAAACACTTATGATTATCATACACACATCTTTAAATGGATAATGGCCAGAATAGTTGGTTACCCCATAATAACCAAATATTGCGCGAACCAGTCTCCGGTTCGTTTGGGCCAGTAAGTAACTGAATGCAGAATTTGAAGGCCCATTTCAATAATTATCCGAAGGCCGCCAATGTGTCAACTGGGGTAAAGCAGACACGTGTCGTACACATGGCATATCCCCTCCTTTTCCCCGCCAATACACACAAGCTCATGAAAACTCACTTTCTATTTGTGTACTACACTCCTCTTCCTCCTCGATCAGAAACCCTAGAAAAAGGCGCCAAGCATGGATAACCACGGTGGTCGATGGAGTAATCCTTCCAGCAATCGGCACTCCGGCTCGGGCACGATTCTGAGGATACGCCTTGAGAATTTCATGTGCCACAGTAATCTCGAGATTGAGTTTGGCGAGTGGGTCAATTTCATCACCGGTCAAAACGGAAGTAAGTAGCTTTTCTTACCAAATTCGGCTTTTTTAATCGCCTTTAGACGAACGATTTGACTCTTGGCTGCGTTTTCTGGAGTAGGGTTTCTGCTAATTTCGGTTTTTTATGCTTTGGTTTTGGTACGGTTAAGTCGTAAATGACTGGAAACCTAGTCTTACGTTAGGGTGTGCGCTTTTCGTCATTTTCAGGCGGTAAGAGTGCAATATTGACTGCTCTATGTGTCGCCTTTGGATGTCGAGCCAAGGGGACCCAGCGCGCTTCCACGCTCAAAGATTTCATCAAAACTGGATGCAGCGATGCCCTTGTTCATGTCGAAATGAATAACAAAGGAGAGGATGCCTTCAAGCCTCAAGTATATGGTGACACTCTGATTATTGAACGAAGGATCTCTGATTCTACTACTTCTATGGTTCTCAAGGATTATCAAGGTTCATTAATTTTTGATGCTATTATCTCTATCAATCTGATGTGCGATTACAGTTTGTATCATACTCTGTGATTCTGCTTGTTTCTATGTGATTGTCTTTATATATATATCTTCTTACTCATTATGTCAAGTCGACCAAGTCTTACTGCATTGTAAATCAACTGATTGATTTTTGTGTGAGGTTTTCTGCTTACTTGTTCTCTGGCATCTGCAACTTGTTTCGTACAGGAAAAAAAATATCAAACCGAAAGGAGGAGCTACGTGAACTAGTTGAACATTACAATGTGAGCTTTTTCTCTTTGATTCAAGTTTAAAAGTTTCACCGTATATGTTATATTATCAGATTTAAGTCTTATTGTTGGTATTTGATACCTATTCACCGGATCTGCATTATGCTTTCATTGGCTAGATTGATGTTGAGAATCCATGTGTGATAATGAGTCAAGACCAGAGCAGGGAGTTTTTACATTCTGGAAATGACAAAGACAAATTCAAGGTATATCCAGTAAATCTGTATGCTGTGAAGTCAATCTTGTTGATATTGTTGCTAAAAGCTTTTGTGCTCTAGTTCTTTTATAAGGCAACGCTTCTTCAGAAAGTGGATGATCTTCTTCTTGGTGTTGACACAAAATTGAAATCTGCAAGTGCTCTTGTGGATGAGCTCGAGGAGACAATACAACCAATAGAAAAAGACATCACTGAGTTGCATGGGAAGATAAAGATTATAGAACAATTTGAAGAAATATATCAACAATTGCTGCTTTTGAAAAAGAAACTAGCTTGGTCATGGGTCTATGATGTGGATGGGCTGCTCAAGGAACAGACCGAGAAGCTTGTGAAACTCAGAGAACGACTGCCTATTTGTCAAGATAGAATTGATCGGAAGCTGGTAAGTAATATGTGCTTTCTATTACCTCAAATTTGGATCGCTATGTGCACGACTTGTCTAAGTTTCTCTTGGATTCTTTAACATTGAAGTTTACTAGTTCTATTAAATAGAGAAAGTTTCGAGTAAACAAAAATGTTGAAGTTTGAGATTAATTATACCTTTAAACATCCTCATATGGCCATACGGATTATTTGAATACACTTGTGCACTCTTCATTTATGTGACGTTGAGCGCTAAAATGTTTATTTGTTACGCCAGGAAACTTATATACTCCATTGTAGCATCAATGCATTCCTTAAACATATCGCTTGTATTCATTTATGTAGGGTGAGGTGGAGGCGTTAAGGGAAAGCTTGACCAAGAAGAAAGCTCAAGTTGCATGCTTGATGGATGAATCAACTGCAGTTAAAAGAGAAATAGAGTGTTTGCAGCAATCAGTCAAGACGGTATGCTATACTTCAGTTTTAAAAAGAATGGTCTGACAGGATGAGACCGAAAGTATGTAATCTAATAAGTTATCGCTTCTCTTATTTACAACCTATATATTCTTATCCAGCAGTTAGAATAACAAAGACGAGCAACTGAGAGTATAGGATTTATCAGATGAATTCTTGTTATTGAATATTTGGATTGCATGGCTCTGATTGGCACTGCTCTTAAGCTCGCTAATACAATATTTCATAGTTTAGCTTTGAAATTGCCTTCGATTGAAATAACTTTTCGCATCTGTGTGTAGTTAATATATATTTTTAAAGCAGGCTGCAAGAGAGAAGATTGCTCTAGAAGAAGAATACCGGCATAAGTGCAATAACATCCAGAAGACTAGAGCTCGTGTTATGAGGCTTGAACGGCAAATTAAAGATATTGATGAAATGACTATAAGAAGCACACAGGTCCTCTTTATCTATCATTGACATATTTATAAAAGGCGCAAACTAAGATGTTTTCATTTTTATGTTCAGTGTTTGGTAGGGGGATTGAGGCGTAGTTTAGTGTGTGTCTGTGTGTATGTGTGTAAATACTTCTTACAGTCTAATGGTGATGCAGGCTGAACAATCAAAAATCGAACAAAACCTGAGTCAATTGAAGGTAGAGGTTGAGAAGGCAGAAGCATTGCTTTCCAGCTTGAAAGAGGAAGAGAACATGGTAACAGAAAAAGCATCAGCCGGAGGGAAGGAGATAGCACACATAGATGATACGGTACGAATACGATGCTTGTAGCTTTTTCTTATGNTTTTTTTTTTTTTTTTTTTTTTTTATCTTAGTCATAGGGTTTACTCTGTTTCATATTTGTCCTGTTTTAAATCTTTTAGTTGCCACTCTATGTTGTATTCTTTAAATTTAGTAACATTCAGCTATCTGGCCCTTTGGCTTCTAGATTAGAGACCGTGAAAAGAAGCAGAGGAACATAAACGCACACATCAATGATCTGAAGAAACATCAAACAAACAAGGTGCTTATACAATTACATGGATCTATTACCAGGCTTTATGTGCTACTTTTAATCTTCTATTATTTCGGTGGATGACAATCTCAAGGGTTCGTTGGATAATTTCCAAACTTTTGTTGCTAGGTTACCGCATTTGGAGGGGACAGGGTCATTAGTCTTTTGCGGGCGATTGAGAGACATCATCGCAGATTTAAAATGCCACCTATTGGCCCGGTTGGTGCTCATGTGGTAAGTTTCTATCTGTTCCTTCCGCACATCTGTGCCCAAAAAAATTCAGACGAGTTAGCTCACATGTTTTGTTAGATAGACCATGCATGGTGTAACGACAAGCTGACCTTTTCAAGTGTACTATAACAATCTCTTCTAATCGTGTGGTGTTCTACAGACATTGGTCAATGGTAATAAATGGGCTTCCGCTGTTGAACAAGCTCTTGGGAATCTCCTGAATGCCTTTATCGTGACCAATCACGAAGATTTAATTACTTTGCGAGGCTGTGGGAAGGAAGCAAATTATAACAATCTGAAAATTATCATATATGACTTTTCCAGACCGAGGTTTGAAATCTGAAAAATACTTCCAGTATCTTTGTTTACATTCTGCTTTGATGAATGGATAGCTTTAGTTTATTGCAAACGCCATGGTAATTGTTTATGCAGGCTAGTTATACCAAGGCACATGCTTCCTCAAACGGAACACCCAACTATTCTCTCTGTCTTGCATTCTGAGAATCCTACTATTCTTAACGTCTTAGTCGATGTGGTAATCTTACGTACATATTTTCTCTGTATTTACTAACTGCTCATCCTCCAACAACTGTGTGGTGGTATTCATTTTTAGCTTTGGTTTATGTATATTTCCAGAGTGGTGCAGAGAGGCAAGTGCTCGCAGAGAATTATGAGGTTGGCAAGACAATTGCCTTTGAGAGAAGGCTCGCGCATCTGAAGGATGTTTTCACTATAGATGGATACCGAATGTAAGCAGCCACTTACATTGCAAAAACATATCTTTTAAATAGCTAGACACAAATCTATTAGTTCGAATGTCTACAACTTTGTAAAATGAATAATGTTTTAATCGGAAGAGGTTTGAGTTTAGATCACTAGGGCCCACTTCTGATGTATTTACTGAGTTTTCTTTAGTTCATTTGCGTCTACATAACAGTCCTCTTCTTATTCTTGACCCAGGTTTTCCCGTGGGCCTGTTCAGACAACCCTTCCTCCCCATTCTCGAAGACCGACTCGATTGTGTGCTTCTTTTGATGACCAAATCAAGGATCTTGAAACAGAAGCCTCAAAAGAACAAAGTGAGATACAGGAATGCATGAGACAAAAGAGGGAGGCAGAGGTGAATCTCGAGGGTCTTGAATCGAAAATGCGCAGAGTGAAGGTAACTTGAACTCGCCTAATGCTCTTTAGCTGCACCCAATTTTTTAGGCACTAGCCATGTCGAATTAATACGCCCAATTTTTTAACTGTCTTATCAGTACATTCACTTGTTTTCACAAAGCTTTAAGCTTGTTTGTATTAATAATCATTTTGCATTTTTTTTTGTGGTCTTTGTTACAGAGGCAACGCACCCAACTTGAGAAAGATGTGACTAGCAAGGAACTTGAAATGCAGGATCTTAAAAGTTCAGTCGCTGCTGAAACCACAGCTTCACCTACATCAAGTGTTAATGAACTTCTTCTAGAAATCATGGTTAGTTTTATTGATTGAAGTTTGATTGTCATTTTCCACCCCGTAGCATCATTCCGCAAGCATTGCGCTCTTTGTATTTCTCAGAAATCTCGAGAAGAGATAGAGGAGAAAGAATCCTTACTGGAAAAGCTCCAAGACTGCTTGACCGAAGCTGAACTGAAGGCTAATGAACTAAAAGCTGCATTTGAAAACTTATATGGTATGTATGTTGGTGAGACACTTTATCTTTATTGGACTTGTGTGAAAAAACATGAAAGATCGATCATCTTGATTTACAGACCACTTTGCTTTAAACATATTTCAAAAAGCAACATTCATTTTTTCTTCTTAAACGTCCATGCAGAGTCAGCCAAGAGTAAAGTTGACGCCTTTGAGGAAGCAGAGCATGATCTAAAGGACATTGAAAAAGAACTCCAATCCGCAGAAACGGTGCACCTTCTTCATGAGTTTAGTTATTTGCTTCTTTTGCAGTTAGAACTGAAAGTCTTTATTTCTGTTTCAGGGAAAGAGCCATTATGAAAATGTAATGAAGGACAAGGTCTTACCCGATATTAAAGTGGCTGAGGCTAGATATGAGGAACTTGAAACCAAGCGGCAGGTAAGAATAAAGAATTATGATGTTACATTAGTATATAAACGAAAGGGGAGAAAAATGAGCAATGCAGTTTCATTTATATATTCATATTCAATTATTGCTCTTGGATCCATTTTTTAATATTTTGTTCGACTGCTGAAATTTCAGGAAAGTAATGAGAAAGCCTCCATAATTTGTCCTGAGAGTGAGATAACTGCTTTGGGTCCTTGGGATGGGTCCACGCCTATGCAGCTTAGTGCTCAGATTAACAAAATAAACCATACACTGAAGCGAGAAAGTGAGAAGTGCGTATTTGTTTGTGCCTTGTGGTTGTACCTATACGCTGAAACTACCAGTTGAATGCATGTTAAAGTTAAATGCATCTTTTGTTGATTCAGGTATTCTGAATCAAGCGATGACCTCAGGATTATGCTCGAGGAAAAAGAACAGAAGATTGGGAGAAAACGCAAAACTTACAAAAGCTTTCGTGAAAAACTCAAGGTACATAATTTCCTTATCCAAAATTTCAATATATATGCCAATCATTTAATGTGGAGAAATACTGTTTAATCAGGTCTGCCAAGATGCGGTAGATTCACGGTGGAAGAAGCTACAAAAAAATAAAGCTCGTCAGAAGTGCATTTTAACTTGGCAGTACAAATTGCTTTGTTCATTATTGCGAATTACATTGGATAACTTTTAGCTCTCTCTCTCTCTCTCTCTTCAGTTATGTGATTTCCCATATGACCTTCCTTTGATTGGCGATCTTCAAAGCAGATTCAACGGTTATTTACGAAAAAAAGGTATCAGCGGACGATTCAGAGTCTCTTATGAAGACAAAACTTTGTCGATGGAGGTAATAGGCTCCATAATGCTACATTTTGCATCTGATGTGTCCATATTATTTACTTTAATCAACTAAGATTTTTATTTTTTAACAGGTTAAGATGCCTCAAGATGCAACAAGCAGCGCCGTTCGAGATACTAGAGGGCTTTCAGGTCTGTGATTCTCTGCTCTCAGTTTGAATATGAACTAGGACATAAAAATCTCACAGTTGATTGAAACTTAGAACAAGGATGTTTAAAAACAAGGTTTAGTATATGAGATTGAGTGTTTCCAAGCGCCTTGGAGATTGTACATAAACCAAGAATTTTTAAAAAATATCGTCGAAACCATTGTCTGCTATTGCATTCTATGTGATTCTCCTACCTACGTCTGACTTTCTTATTGCTAAGTTTGTGGAAGCTGATTTCTTCCATTGAGAGTCTAGCCAGACTCAGAGTTTGATTAAGAATCCCCCATCTTGTCATAAAATTCCAGGTGGAGAACGGTCTTTCTCGACTTTATGCTTCGCGTTAACTCTTCACAGTATGACTGAGGTCCCAATTCGAGCAATGGACGAGTTTGATGTGTTTATGGTAATCTCTCATTTATATGCATCTGTCATGTTTTAGCCTCGCTGCTAAAACACCTAAAAGAGAAAGCCTTAAATGTTTTCGGTTTGTGCTACATCAGGACGCAGTAAGCAGGAAAATCAGCTTAGACACATTGGTTGATTTTGCATTGGAACAAGGTTCACAGTGGATTTTCATCACTCCTCATGATATCAGGTAATGACTTCCACCTACTGAAGAAACATCACACACGGTTTCGTTAACCAAAATAAAATGGTCTAAAAAATGAAAAATGTAATCTCTCTTTGGCAATTACAGTATGGTGAAGTCAGACGAGAAGATAAAGAAACAACAAATGGCTGCTCCTCGCTCTTGACCTCTCAAGAAACCTCTCTTTTTTTGTGAATTCCATCTCACCATGTGAAATCTAATGGTTAATGGGAATGAATGAGTTGGTCTGCTATCATCCACTTCTAATTATATCTTTGTTTCTATCCTAATTATTGGAAGTTTCCTTTTTGTCAGTATCGATATAGATATGTAGAAATTAATAATAATGACTAAAAAATCTAGTGGCTTCAGATGTTGGAGGATCAAAAAGAGTGAGAGTGACAGTTTTTTCACTGTGCATTTGAGACCGTTTGTAAATTAAATCCGAGAGATCCAAACAGTTTTCAAAAGAAAGCTAACAAAAAGAGACCGAATCTTTCGTATAGAGAGAGAGACAAAAAATAATACCAAATAATAAAATAAACCAAAAAAAATCACAAAAACAAAATGTCTCAGAGTGATTGCAAGTTTCGCAGACCTTGAAACTTTCCATTTTAATTGCAGAAATCCGTTAAATGTTTTCAGAAAGAAGAAAAGGAACAAACTTTTCCTCGGAGAAACGTTTGGTTTCGAGGGAAGAAGAAGACCCACTTGACGACGAGCGGTTAGTTTTAAACTGTGGCGGAGAAAGTGAGGCGGCGAATATGTCGTTTATGGGGAAGAAGAAGGAGAGCAGTCCAGTTTCGCCTTTGAAGAAGCGACGAGCTAGCTGGTCAGAACTTTGGGTTAACCATCACCATTTACTTTCTTCTTCGCCGCTCGATTTCGCTTCCAAGTTCCAGTCTTTGACCCCTCCACTCGCCAAATCCAAAACCCTACTCCCCGATTCCTGCCAGGCCGATCTCACGCTTCTCTTGTCCGACCTCACTCTCCTCACAATCATCGACAAGGTCCCTTTATCTCACCGAAAGACTCTCTCTTTGGTTTGCAAGAGATGGCTGAGACTCCATGGCCGCCTTGTTCGGTCTGTTAGGGTCTCGGATTGGGGGTTTCTCGCTTCTGGTCGGCTGATTTCGAGGTTCCCCAATCTTGATAACGTTGATTTGGTCAGTGAGTGTTTGGTTTCGCCGCCAAATTCAGGTATTTTAGTTAGCCACAGGATAGTTTCCTTTACTGTTGGTGTAGGGTCTTACCAGAGCTTGAGCTTCTTTGAGGAAAATTTGCTGTCTGTTGAGATGGTTGATAGAGGGCTAAGAACCCTTGCGGGTGGCTGCTCTAGTCTCCGGAAACTCGTAGTGACAAACACTAGTGAATTAGGTTTGTTGAATGTAGCTGAAGCGTGTTCTAGGTTGCAAGAACTCGAATTGCACAAGTGCTCTGACAGTGTCCTGCTTGGAATTGGTGCGTTTGAGAATCTGCAGATTTTGAGATTGGTCGGGAACGTCGATGGTTTGTATAACTCTTTAGTTTCGGATATTGGTCTGATGATCTTGGCTCAAGGGTGCAAGAGACTGGTGAAGCTTGAGCTCGTAGGATGCGAAGGAGGGTTTGACGGGATTAAAGAAATAGGCGAGTGTTGTCAAATGCTCGAGGAGCTCTCTGTTTGTGATCATAAGATGGAATCAGGTTGGGTTAGAGGTCTTCGATATTGTGAGAATCTCAAGACGCTGAAACTCGTGTCTTGTAAAAAAATCGATCATGATCCTGGTCTAGGTGACTGCTTGAGTTGCTCTTGTCCTGCGCTAGAGCGGTTGCACTTGGAGAAGTGTCAATTAAGAGAGAAGGATGCCGTTAAGGCTTTGTTTAACATGTGTGAAGCGGCGAGAGAGATTGTTTTCCAAGACTGTTGGGGATTGGATAATGATATCTTCAGCTTGGCAATGGCTTTCGGGTACTAAAAACTTTATCTTCCCTTTTTGTGCTTTTGAGGTTTGATAGTGGTGAACTCGTACAATATAGGTTTTGTAGCACGATATGAATCTCTAGGAACAATGTCATCTTTAAAGTTGCAGCCGTTAGCCAATTGCATTGCTGCTACTAGTAAACCCATTATATAATGTCTATAACGTTAGAAAAGTTGGAATCCTTATGCCAAATGTCTTTGTTGGGTTTTATAGGAGAGTGAAGCTTTTATATCTAGAAGGATGCTCGTTGCTAACAACATCAGGTCTAGAGTCCGTGATTCTACACTGGCACGAGCTTGAACATCTGAAAGTGGTTTCTTGCAAGAACGTAAAAGATTCAGAAATCTCTCCGTTGCTGTCAGCTTTGTTCTCAGACTTGGTAGAATTGCAGTGGAGACCAGACACCAGATCCCATCTCTTTTCAAGCCTTGCAGCTGCTGGAATTGGGGAAAAAGGCGCAAAATTTTTCAAGAAAACATGAAAGTAGTTTGTATTACGAAAGCTGGAACTATTTCACTACAAAGCTTTTTGAAACTTTATTAGGTTCTCGTTTCTTTCTTCCTTCTCGTTGAACAAAGTAGTAGCAATTGCTGTAAATTTTTTCTGCTTTTATTCGATTTCCAGTTTATAATCAGAGATTCGTGACTCCGGGAATCGTTATTTTACCTTACTTTCCCTTTGAAAAGAGTTGTGATATGATTTATATTGAGTGCGCATGAAACTATAAAGAAGAGTGCTATGAAACCATGATCAAAGAAGAGTGCTATGAAACCATGATCAATGGCTACATAGTTGCGTACATGGTGGAAGTGAAAAGGTGTCTGATCAATGGCTACTTAGTTGCGTATTCAAAGGAAGTGAAAGTTTGACCCAAAAAAAAGATGTGAAAGGTATCTCCGTGCTTGTGGATTTTAAACAGAAAAAGAAAAATATATATACTAAAAGAGGAAAAATGGAGATGCGGGGTATCGATCCCCGTACCTCTCGCATGCTAAGCGAGCGCTCTACCATCTGAGCTACATCCCCATTGATACAGTAGTTTTATATCAACTTATTAATTCGATTTCTGGATTTCTCGATTGCTAAAACTCTTTCCAAGTTCTTCTAGAAAATATAAAATGAGTAAGCATTAATAACTAATCCCGAAATCGTTACAGATATAAATTTTGAACCCCTTCTAAAGTTCTGCAGAACAAAATTATATATATATTGAAATATTTATTTCCTGAATGAGAAAAGGGTACATGTGAGGTTCAGTTATATACAACATTGCCTAATTAGGCCAGTAAACAATATAAAAGTGTTACAACTTGAATTAGGTTTTCTTAAGTGGTTTAGGTTCATCCATATATACATATATCATTCATTTTTTCGTTTTGTACCAAGAATATCACATGGACCGGCTTTGTTCAAAGCTAGACGATTTTCATTTTTGGTACTTATAGAAAATAATGTGGAGGGCTGTTTTATATTAGTAAAATAATATGGAGTCCCTAAATAATCTCTTTTTCTTTTTTAACTATATTACAATGTGTGCATGTGATATATCAGAGACAACATCGTTCTTTTTTTCTCTCTCTTTGTTATCATATTGTATTTGATTAAATAAACATGCATATATGTTGTAATAATAGGTTACAACTTACAAGTTCCCTTTTAAGAAAAAGTTAACTAACTATTTTTTTCTTGTCTTCTTCAGTTGGTAATCATAACATCCATACGCAAGGTCCATCATATTTTAGAGATCTATATATATGGCAAGGGCCAATACATATTTATCTAACGAAAGTTACTTTGTCTTAGTTATAGTTTTAAAATCTACAAAGAAGAAGACAATTTAAGCTTTTTGACACACTCACACATAGTGGGTAACAATGTTCGTTTTGATTTCTTAACCTGCATAAATACAGAACACCACATTTTTTTGACCTGAGACCATATCATATTTTTAACAAATGAATCGTCTTCTCAAACACACATATGTACCACTAGATTCAAATTCGATATGGTCAAGATATTTTCTTCCAACCATTGAGTTATTTTGCATGATAACAACAAATATTTTTAATCGAACCAGCTATGAGTTTTTTCCTCCCCAACACATCTAAAAACTTGCGAAAAATAATGAGTGAATGGTTAGAGCTGTATCTAACCGTGAATTAATGCTTGTAGGATTTAGGCTGAAAGTATTTGAAATATATTTGTATTAGAAACAATATTTAAAAGCTTCAAATAACGTTAAATAAAATGAACAAAAATAGGATTAATGGATTATGATCGAAGAGATCTGAGTGTTACGTGTAACCTGTGTATTCACAGTGTGTAATTAAGGTCTATACCTGATGAAGAACTCTTTTAGGAAGGCTATAAAAACGGTAGGAAACTTAAAAAGCTCTTACTTATCACACACCGTACATATATGATCTTTTCAAATATTTGATCTTATAAATATATATTTTAGATCATTGCCGACTGAATTTGATATTGATCCTTAGATATTATGAGCCACCATACGATTTAATACCGATTGAAATCATCAGTACTGGAGTTTCGGGTTCAACACTAATTCTTAAACATTGAGATTACTCTAGTTGTAATTCCTTTTTTTATATATATTACAGCACTTTCGTTATATATCTATTATGTACAAGATGTATATATATATATAGAGGAATTTGTCTAAGCTTACACCCTAGCGTATAGTATTTCATTTTATCTTCTTTTTTCTGTAATCAAAGAGATGCACCAAGAAAAGTTACGTTCTTGACTGATTTTTGTAGCCACTAAGAATCGCCACGTAGCTCCAGAGCAGTACTTCCCAACAAGGTCAACTATCGCTACATAGATAATTACTAGTACTTGATTAGCTTTTATTTACGTTACGTGTCAGCTTATAATTGGTTGATAGCTGGCACCTAAAATTGTTTATGGGTGATTAAAATCGGCATGACGTTGCAGATGTGGACAAGTTGACTATGCTAATGACCGGAAGTCTATGGGATTACTCGAGAAGCAGCCAGACACGTGGTCTTGTCTTATTAGATCTATTTCCTTAAATAGAAATATTAGTTGCTTTCGTACCAACCTAATTTGCAACATTTTCTATAAGTAGAATTTTAATTTATTAGACGACCAAATCTTATTGGATCCGTTCTTTCCTCACCCCACGATTTATTTATTTATATTCACTACAATATTATCGTCTGATCCACTATTTTGACAAACAAGTTTGCCATTACTGCTGGCTTTGAAATTAGAAGAAGATTAACGAAAGATTTTTTTCATAAGATCATAGGGAACATCACTTTTTTAGAAAAGAGGAAGCCTATTACGAATGGTACTTACTTTAACGGGGTAAAGTAGTTTTTAGCAATATAACTTTGAAAGTTCATCCTAAACGTATATTTTTTTGTTATTTACTACGTCTAGATATACTAAGTGGAATACGTATTTGTTATTTCGCCGAAACTGCATTCTCATTTGTCACCCCAATAATAATAAATAAACTACCAAGTAGAAGAAGCTTTCCCACCTGATGCTGCTTATGCACATTATGTAATTTGCTTGAAAATCGGTACACCATACATGATTGCATACCAATATGGATACGTCCATTTCAAACCTATATATTTGCACAAGGACTTGACTTATCTAGATCTAATAACGTTAATCGGCAATTCAAACAGCAAAAGGAAAAATATTCCTTATATATATAATCAACGAAGCCTGTTACTTTGGATGACATGATGAGTATTGTTACTAAATTACTAATACTACATTTCGTCTTTTTGAGACATGAGATATTATTAATCAAGAAAATACTATATAAAGTCATTGTATTATCCTTTGCATAGCTGAGTTTACCAAGCCATAAGATCGGCTTACTTTCGTTTATTATACCATCCCAATTCCCTCATGGTCTTCGAAACTAGAAAAAAAAACAAGAATATTAATTGTAGTGAAAATAATAAACATTAAAGTCCATGACAAAGTACGATGTTTTTAACTGGTTTAGTAACCTAATATGTGTACTCTCTATTTCCAATTTTGACTTTTTACCTCGTTAGGCACCGATAGTCAATAGTAAAATATTACATATTTGACAAATAAGGACAAAATGAAACAACCAATAAGAGTAGAAGTACAACCATTTTTCAATCATATATATATCCATGCCTTCCTGGCGAGTTGTATTTAAAAATAATTAATGTTAAAGTATATGGAAATCTAAATACTTTGTGTCGAGTCATCAGAATTTCAACAATTAATTACATGTAATGACATGCACGGACCGACCTCTTTATCAAAGTTTCTAAAATAAATGAATTGATTAATACCTAAAACGGTTATAGTTATAACTCTCTTGCATCATAAAAATATAACTTCATAATTTGAATTTACTCACTCTGCTATTATTCATTGCATAACTTAACTAACGAAAAAAAGCCTTTTTGGTTATTCTCTGAATTTTTATTATAACGTCCAGACTTAATAACTATTCCCACAGCGTTAGATTCAAAGAACCAAAACTAAGGCAAGTCTATTATTATAGATCGGAATATGTTTTTGTTAATCGCATTTTAATTACAATAACTTAAAGTTCAAAAAAAAAAAAATACAATAACTTTTCAAAAGAGCAAAAAAAAACCAAAAAAAGCAGAGAAAAAGGTTTCTTTCTTTTTAAAAGGGGAAAGTGCTAAACAACCTAGCCAAGTTGCGTTACACACTACGTATCTTTCTCCTCTCACAAAATAAGGACAAATTATTTTATTTTAATAATACATAAATAAAATTATATATTGAAAAACGATCATTTTCGTCAAAAAATTCTACTTTTCCAGTTCCATTTAGTTCCTCTCCCTCTCCTTAATCTCTCTCCCTAACTTCTCTTTCACCTTTACTCTCTCTCTCTCTACATATATCTATATATATTCTCTGAACCCATCTCTTGGAAACATTCAAGATCAAATCTTTCTCGATCAAATAAAAAAAATATCACATGTTTTCGATCATATAAGGGTTTGATATTGTTCCGGGATCAGATATTTGCTTTTTTTTTAGGGTTTAAGGTTTCTTGGGGGATAAAAAAAAAAGATGGAAACTTATGGTGTGTTTCACAAGGAAGATGATGAGCACATGGATTTGCCTCCTGGTTTTAGGTTTCATCCAACGGACGAAGAACTCATAACCCACTATCTACACAAGAAGGTTCTCGACATTGATTTCTCAGCTAAAGCTATTGGTGAGGTGGATTTGAACAAAGCTGAGCCATGGGAGTTGCCGTGTAGGTTCAACCAAACCAAAATAGATTAATATCTCCGGTCTGAATTCAGATACGGATTCTTTTTTTTTTTGTTGGTATCATTGTTCTTGATGAAATCTTACGTGTTTGGTTTGTTTAACAGACAAAGCAAAAATGGGTGAGAAAGAATGGTACTTCTTCTGTGTGAGGGATCGAAAGTATCCGACCGGTCTGAGGACTAACCGGGCAACTCAAGCCGGTTATTGGAAGGCAACCGGGAAGGATAAGGAGATTTTCCGAGGCAAATCGCTCGTTGGTATGAAGAAAACACTTGTTTTCTACAGAGGAAGAGCTCCAAAAGGCCTGAAAACAAATTGGGTGATGCATGAGTATAGGCTTGATGGGAAACTCTCTGCCCACAACCTACCCAAAACCGCCAAGGTAAACCTAAACTCCAAGCTTTGCTCTGTTTTTCCAACTCTGTTTTGGCTCCATTTTTGTTTTGCTTTTGATAGATTTTGAGGGGTTTGATTCCATTTTGGCAGAATGAATGGGTGATATGCAGAGTGTTTCACAAAACTGCTGGAGGGAAGAAGATCCCTATTTCGACTTTGATCCGGATTGGTTCTTACGGAGGGTCCAATTTGCCACCTTTAACCGAGTCTTCACCATACAATGACAAAACCAAGACCGAACCGATTTACGTGCCCTGCTTCTCCAACCAAGCTGAAACCAGAGGAACAACACTCAACTGCTTCAGCAACCCTGCACTTAGCTCCATCCAACCAGATTTTCTCCACAGGATTCCACTCTTCCAGCCTCAGTCTCTCCACGTTTCCGAGAACCTACAGAGCTCCAGTCCGATTCACCTTACTCAAGAACAATCGGTTTCTCAAGCCATGTTGGAGAATAACAGAAGGCAGAGCTTCAAAACGTTGAGCATCTCGCAGGAAACCGGAGTTTCTAATACCGATATTTCATCCGGTTTTGAATTTGGGAGGAAAGGGTTCGATCATCAACAAGTTCCGTCTTCCTCCGCCGGTCCGGTTGATCTTGAATCTTTCTGGAGTTACTGAAGATTCTCAGCACCTCCAAAAAAAAAAGTGCATTGATTTAGAAGAACTTTGCAAAGTTTTTATCCTTTTAGCGTGGTGTGCTAAGTTTGTATATAGATTATTTATATCAATACTTCCACTCTCAACAGTTTTTTATAATTATACTAAACTCAAACTTAATACTTGAGAGAGGACCGAAAAGAGAAGCAACTAAATTCGTTAAATTTTTGTTTGTTCAGAAAGATTTTATTGTATGCATTATTTATAGTCATGTTATATTATCAACATCAACGCCTGTGCGTTCCGTTCAATACTAGATCGATCGACGCGTTTGAATTCTCAAATCTTTGAATTAGAATCAGTTTCAGGCCTTCAGGCCAGGCTTCAGGGTATATGGTTTTTGGCTTCGTCAAATTAAGAATCGATTTGCAGAAAACCCTTTTTTTCAACGAAATTATTCGCTTATCCTCTCAATCTTAATTATTATGACGAACAATCCGTATACTCGCGCATATATACCACATGCATGCACCGGCCGGTGACATAACATATATGTATGATTCAAGGACAAAACGTGGCTCGCATTATCAAATCACGTATATCAATATTATATATTGATATGTATATTTAAACTGAAAAAATATGAAAAGAAATTAAAAATCGGAACTTTTTAAAAATTTCTGTTCAATATTTTTTTTGTTTGGGATTATACGTATCTATCCTGACGTCGAATGAGTTCATATTACCCACATATTTAAAGTTTACATTATTGATTTATTTGTTAATCTTCTGTCTCTAACGATGTCGAAATATCAATTGCGAGGCCAAGTGGAATCGAAACACACACTTAATTTTGCTGTCGTCGCCGCCAAAGTGACCACATTCTGAGTCGTCGCTCATAACATAGAAGACGTCTGTCGGTCTGTGACGTTGTAAAACCTATATGTTCCTTCCATAGTTACATGTGATCTTATTCTCGACGTAAACTTATTAACTCAAACGCATCAGTCTGGTATTGAACTGAACGCACAGTCGTCTGGTGAGGAACTTATATATTGTCGACGTATATAAACTTTCTTAACAAAAGCAGATTCATAGACCAACCTGACCAATGGTGGAACGCCAGAAGTAGATATCCACAGACAAAATCGATAATTTCATGATGTGTTTGTGTATATTCGTACATCTATTAAAAGATAGTGGGGCGATATATCATGTATATATAAAAAGCGAAATACAGTTTCCTTGAACATGAAGCACGATCAAATCCTCGCACTTGTTGGTTTGATAAGACAAGTGAATGGTTTAATATATATATATATGTAGTTACTATGTTAAAGAACTAAATCAAAATCCTTAAAATCGTACTCTGACACATGAACAACACTTTTTATTCCATCTGCTTTTAAAGTAAAGGAATCTAAGTAGTTTCGTTGCTTATCGATCATCTTTCATATTTCCTATGAAGAATCTATTCCGTTATAAAGTTGTTACGCATGATGTATGAAATGCGTATACATATATATATACACGTATATTAATATCATATTCTGGTCAGCTATTAACTTTAATTATATTGATCAAGTCTATATACTTTGACTAATAATAGTTTACATTAATCCGGTCATGATAATAAGAGAAGATATCCGACAACCGTAAATAAAAAAAGATATGACTGAAAGAATTATACACAATTAATTGTAAATGGTTTTCTAAAATCATTTCACAGTAGTAACCACTAACCAGAATGAATCAAACACGTGTTCAATATGATCTACTATAAAAAGATCAATTTGAGTTCCACACAACATCTTCTTTAACAATATTTTACTTTCTTCTACCCTTTTCTTTATTATTTATTTTGCAGCACCACCTCTTTAGTTTTTTTTTTTTGTTTTCGTTAAAATTTCAGAAAAAGTCTTCTTCTGTCTTCTAGCAAAATATCAGACACTAATTAGGGGACGAGAATTCGCTTTGTAGAAGATTTCATATTAATCTGGTATTATCGCATCTTGAAAACGATTCGTTCTGAGAGTTGTAGAAAAAACTTTACAAAATCGTTGTTTTGTTGGAATTTAAACCCTTTTTTTATAACATCTTTCGTCGGTAGCCTCACTAACATCTATCATAATCACTATGTAATATATAACTAATATAAGAATGCCAATTTTGAAGTTTGGATAATAACAAAACAAAAGTTGATTACTTTAGTTGCCTTTCACAACCAGATTCCGAAACCCCTAAAACACTCGAATTAAGTTTTGTATTTTGCTAATTTCGGATTTGTATATACTTCAGATATGAATTTGAAATCTCACCCCTCAGTTAATTGCGGATTTAACATGAATACGTATACCCACGTGTCGTATTCGATGTCATGGGTCGACACTTTAGTTCAACTTTTTTTTGTTTTTTTTTACTGATTTGTTTATTGTCCACTCGATTTTTTTTCCTGTGTTTTGAAAAGTTTATTTTTCAGTTAAAACAGACGAATGATGATATTCTCGTCATTCGTCAACAACTCCTACGTTTCTCCTTTAACCTCTGCAGTTCTGCTCATAACGCTTCCAACAGATTTCCCAGTGGGGCTTTTCTTTTGCTGTAATTCTGGGCCTGTCTTCGCAAGACCCAATCTGCTTCTTCATCGATCAAGTCAATCCTGGTTGACGTACTTAACCAGAAGACTGAACCCGTCAGAAATTGGGCCTATAAATGGTCCTAATGGGTCACCATTAAACATAATAGCTTGAAAATTTTATTTCAAGCCTATGACATATGGTGCGCAAAAAGATTAGTTTTGACTTTGAGTTTTGAGTATCATAAATTTGAAGCAAAATTATTTATTAGAATAATTTAACATATAGAAAGTTTCAAATAAAATATGAGGAAATGTCGTAATAACTTTGCCAATTTAGTAACAACTAGGTGATCAGTCATATCAGAATTCATACAACACATATTTAATATTATATGCACTAATTTTTACTAAATTATTTTAGATATAAGTTTCAGTCGTACTTCAACCAAATTATTTTTTATTTTTATTAATTCTTCAGCTTTGAACACGTAAGAAACTAAAGATTTAAATGCTTAATTAATTATCCTTCAAATTTAAATCGAAATAGTTTTAAAAATTCGTTTGCTACACTAAATTCGTAGTATATATATTATGACTAACTTTTAAAACAATTTAACATTAGATTTTCTAAGATCCAATCGTGTGTGTCGTTAATCACTTTACGTATCATGCAAATGTCCTTTAAGAAGTACTTAATGTTTAGTAATCACGGTACGGCTCTAGTTCACTGTAAATTGAGATGACCTTACCAAACTATATTTGATTGTCTACTTATATTAGTGTATACCTCAACATGATCTGTATTTCTCCGATCGATATATCGGTTTGAGACTTTGAGTTCGGTACGTGGACCCTAGCTCCAAATTTACTTGAACTCCTTACATGGCACTGACTGGCAAGATCTGCGGAGAGTTACATCTCAATCGAGGGTTTATGATCAGAGCCAAACGTTGCTTTTTCTCTTCTTCCCAAGATGACTTTGTGTCCCATCAATTTTCAAGCATGCATAACATAACGGTAAGAAGAAGTATCATTCAACCAACATTTATATAATTATAATTCAACCAACGTTTACCTTATAATATTGAATGTTATTGCCAAGTGGCACCAACAACATTGCACCTTCAACAAAGCTTTACATAATTTTAAAAGGAGAAAGGTGAATGGCATTCCTACATTAGGAAATGAATGTTACATATAAAACTGGTATTCGAGAATCGTCCTAGCATACCCAACTTAAATTATGAAGAAAGAAAAATTCAATAAAAACAAAAGAAAACAACACACTAGACGACCATTATTGGGTATTAATACAAATTATGGAAAAAAACCTAAAATTTGTTTCGTGCCATTTTGTTTTTTTATAAGTTTTTAATGGGTTAAAACTGAATTTAATTTTTTGGTGTGATTTCTTCTACCGTTTTAGTTCACTGTAATTGTTTAAGCATTTTCAAAAAAAAAAATTCTATTTAATTAAAACTGTTATATCAAACGTAACTGTACTTTTTCAAATATGATCACCTGTATCAATCACGCCGACCATACTGTTTTTGACGAATATAAACAGCCAAACCCTAATAAAGGAATAGAGACAACGGGTCCCCGCGGCATCGTCCACTATTTTCTGTTAGGAATATTAGTAGTTGGGAATTTTGTTTCGAGAAAATAAAATTGTGTTGGCAATGATGACGAGAGGAAGATAAGGAATTAGGATAACAAATATAGGGCCACAGAAGAGGCGACGGGGTATTCTTTACTTTTAAAGCGAAAGTAGGTAAATGATAATATATAAATATATATATATTTAGCTTAACGACAATTGTAAGAGGTTTTATTTTTTTAACAATAATAATTGTAAGAGTTGTCTTTAAAATAAAAAAGGATAATTGTAAGCGTTGTTATTAGAAATTACCGATAAAAAATAATATATATTTATTTGACACTTATGTATATGAATAAACAAATAATTTACGTGATATAAAATCAAGAGAATAATAAAAAAAAATTTGATAAATTTATAAAAAATATATTTAATAAAGTAGATATCTACTAGAATTGTGATACATGAAGAAATCACCCGTTCTGCAATACTATTAAATCTATGAAGAAAATGTATGAAATTTTCATTTGATAAATTAGAAATCCAAATAAAAATCATATTCTATGAAAAATAACCAGTTGTCTTGTAATAATTAAATAAAAAGAGTACAATTATCGCTTAAACACATTTGATTTATTTTGAAAAATTAAATATAAAAAATTATGTTCTGAATTCAAACTTTCTTTAATACAGAATATTATCTTTAGGTTTTTTTTTGTAACAAGGGTTAATATTATCTTTAAGTTAAAAGCCAAACTAAACATGACATCCTCAGACGAATGTCTGGAAGAATTTGTAGTGATCGTGTGGAGCGTAAATGAATCTATATATCAATCCTTTGAAAGACTTCGGTTGCAGACGCTTGAGTAGTAAATCGTAAATTTTGTTTTTTCCGTACGGTATGTCGACCATAAAGTGAGTAACTATCTATCGTTGGACACAGAGAACAGTTGGAGACGTACCTGTTATCCCGTGGAGGGAATCACTCCATGTTGATGAGCTGTCATAGGTTCATGTGATAATAAATAAAATAAAAAATGGATTCGTAACCTCGGCTCCAAAACTTCTAACTTCCACAGTCAGCATCACTATTTGTATTTCCGAATCTTTATAGAGAAATAATATTCATCGAAATGGGGGAGTATATACTATAATTGTGTCCCATTTCAGAAAAATTAATTGTCAAATAATGACTAGTAAAGTTAAAAAAAAAAAAAATAAATAAATAAATAATGACTAGTAATCCACGTTAGAATTACGAGTTGATATAATGAAGCAACTTTTTGTGCACCCAATATGTTCTTGTTTCCATTATCATTGTGCATGTGGTTTTCCAAATTTGTGGTGTACGTCATCTACTTTGATAGACGTGGCAGATTCAATGTAGAGAAAAACAAAATAAAACTTATATTATGTTATGGAAAAGAAATTAGTCCAGATACAAAATAAGTGTTTACGTTGTTTTATCTGTTTTGTCTTCAAAATCGGGTTTAGTCCATAATGTCTCATGGTGCTCGGACTCGGATACAAATGATTATGTTGTTCTGCAGATACGCAACGTTTGGACTCTTTGTATTTAGGGTTCACACGGTTCTCAACCCATTAATAGTCACGTCGGCTGCATTTTCGCCTGAAATTCGATTGATCAATCATTTTTGGGAAATTTACGATAAGAGTTGTCCTTGCAAGAAAATTACTAAACTTTAAAGTACTAGAAAATAATATTTATTAAAAGAGGAGGATCAATTTTTTAATTAGAAAATAGAAGAGTCGGAGAACCACATGAACCTTTCATATGATTAGTGTCAATGGGCACGTCATAGTCGTCTCTCTCGCTTGGCTCCACGTTCCATCATTTCTTCACTTTGTTTTTTAGTAAAAAATGATTCTTTCTATTATAATTTATTATTTTCTATTCTTATATTCCCTAGTGCTGCTACGGCTTTTGTCTATGGGTCTCAGTCTCTATTTATCTAGGTCCACATCAGTCTAGTAGCTCCTTAGTTAATTCAAAAAAATAATTGAAGATCTTTGGATTGATCGATCTTAGATAATAGATACTATTACAAATCACATATTCTTAACCTGTTTCTTATCCACACGGTATTAAGGTTTTTTTAAAAAAAGTAATTCATTCATTCTGAAATGATTATGGATTAGATATGTTTAACTGTGAAGTTTACTTTAGAGAGATCCTTGAAAATTCAATTGCACTTTCACCATCTATGCTGTTAAAATTGATACATGCTTTATGGTAATTCCAAAACTTTAAAGTAGCAGAGTTCCTTTTCATCACCTAAAGTTTCGAATGAAGCCCAAAAAAACCTTAAATATATTTCCAATTTTTCAAAAAGAGAAAATTATTAGATTCGTTCCAACCTTAAAAGTCGCGATCAGATCCAGTATGATAACCAAGTAAATTGATCAGTGTCAACATTCTCGTGTCCACTGGTCTCGGAATCTACTCATCACAAATCTCGTGCAAACATTCTCGTGTTTTCAACCCCATGACATACAGATCGTAAAAATGATAAATTCGTAAGAGTAACCCTTTTATAATGTTTGTGTCCATACTTTATAAACCCATTTTTATTTGTTTGAATATTATCCTAAAACCACCACGTCATAGTAACACCACCTCCGAGAAAATTTCAGGTGAACTCTGGTACTTTCGAAAAAAGAAAGGCGATTCTAACGCCATGCCAACACCTTATAACTTACCCTTTGTGCAGATACACATATATACGAATTAAGCTAATTACATCGTCCAACAAAATACATCAATGAGTCCAATTAATGACTTAATTGATGTTTTTCTCTAGTTTTTCATTTTGCTAATTCAGATTCATACCGTCATCAGCTTAAAGCCATGCAAAGTTATACTATTCTTATACTATGCATGCATGATGATAAATTGATAATATATGTAGTTTTGTATTTTAATTAACATATAATAATGCAAAGATCAAAGTAGGCGCGCCCCCCGTGATCGTGCCTCCATTGCGTTCATGTTTTATCTGTATCAATCATGCCACGTTATTCTCAACTTGCATTCTAGTATTAACACACTTATTATCATGAAAGTGACAACCTAAGGCACAAACACGCCAAATTAATAAAATAAAATATTTATCAGCTTTGTATTTACGTTCGATGGATTTCTCATGTATTAACTATATGGTGATATTAAAGTTCAAAAAAAAAAAAAAAACTATATAGTGATATCAAATTTTCGTTATCAATAATAAATCAGGTTTAAAAGTTACCACTACTAGATGAAAATCACGATTTCGGACAAATAATTTACGTGTTTACCTTCATTTGAAAGATTAGTAAAATTATCTCTTAGTTACTTTTTCAGCTTTGTCTGTGTTTGCCTCTTTTTATGATTAGGACAACGTTGGTTATCTAACCCGATTTTTTTTTTTTTTTTAAACTTTTTATCTAACCCGAATTAATACTGGCCGGTGTTTTGTAAATGGAACCTAATGCGGATCAACGGATCGATTTGATAGGAGTTAGGACAATGGACAAATAAAGTTATACTTATTGGATGTAAATCGAACTAAAGCTTTTCTTTTTGTCCTCTGGAATTCATTGGTAATAAGGTGTTCAAGTTACAAGCGCGAATGAATCACCAAAAAGCAGAGAAACTAAGCCGACAAACTAAAGCTCTCTAAAAAGTACAAATATTTTTCAACTAATAATTTTCTACGTTATATGTTATTTAATTAAAGACTATATACATGATACATCCATTTATATTATTTGATCTTACGACAATGGTCTAATTACAACCGTTTGACTTTACCTGTGGTCGTTGAGAAGAGAACTCTTGGGGTTTGTTTTCCAGTTTTAACTCTCTAATACGATTGGATTTATTCAGTTAAGCAATCCTAATTTTTTAAAAAGTGAAATTTCAAAAGAAATATTACAAAATTTATTCACTAGCAAATTCGAATTAATCAATCTGGAAATCTTAAGAACAGAGACTGGCACGGTGTAGTTTGTATTGGTGCAATTGTGTCCACTCAACCAATTAATGATATACATCCATTTCTCCAATAAAAAAGAACACTTCTTTAAATGCATGAGTAATAATGATCAATGTACATTGTGTCCATTAAATGCATGGTTTGTAAACTATGCAGTATGCACCAAATATATAAGTACATTTCGATTTACTTCTATCGACCAATTAGGGATGGTTGTGTGGAGTTTCTTTTTTCGTTTTTTTTTCTTTTATTTCATTAAAAATTTATAATGCAAAAGAATCTTTCAATAAAAAACGAAAAGTTAATAGTCAGCTTTTATCGGTAATACATTTATCGTCGAGGAAAATATAGTTCATGTTATTAAAATGTTATAAGAAATTACCCTTTTTAAAAAAATAATAAGCATCTAACAAATATTTAGAACATGGGTTGCGGCTAAAGGTCCTATAGGAGAAATTAGATTATTTATCAGCAAATAGGCATTCTTATCCAATACCATACAAATAGTAGCTCTTTTTATGTCTGATATGTTTCTGTGGTGTTACTATTTACAGTTAACTCCGCAACTTCTGAAGAGGCGTAATTAATATATAGACTTTTGGAAATGAAAGAAAGTATAGAGAAGGATGAGTGAGATATGTGAGATGAGAAGAAACGAACATTAATAACTAAACAAAATAACTTTATTTGACTTTTGAATACAGCCTCAAAGTGTTACATCTAAACTCTAAAGTGGCAAACAAATAGGACTGACGCTGAAATTGAACACGTGATGATTATTTTTTAGATATAGACTTTTTTTTAATAAATTTACTACACAGATATATTTTAATCTTTTGAGACATTTTTATACAGGGTAGGTTTGTTTGCATGTAGATATCTTCCATTAGCAATCACGATTATATATAGCTAAAGTTTTTCCTTTTATAATTGTGTAAATAGTCGTGGCGATTAAAATCAAGAGTGTTTTTGTAATTTTTAATTTTTAAAAAAATTTTATTGTAAAATTTTTAGTTATGATACTGAAAAATTTAGCTATCAAAATTTTAAATTATTGATTATTAGCGTTTAGTTACTACAACTATCAAATGAACAACACTTAATCGCTGACGATAACGACTTATAAACAAACATAACCACAAACAAAAATATTTACTACACCCAAAATCTATCTCATCCATCAAAATAAAGATTCGAAAATTAGCTACGGTCTCACCTTCTGATATCAAATTATATTTTAATATAAATTTTTTTCAATCTTATTTCATTTTAAATTATAAAATAGTATAATACTACTTTTGATTTCAAATTTAGAATCATTTCATTCTTCATTTCATTTTGCAATTGATATTTTTTTTATATATACAATAACCTTTCAAATTTTAACTACTATTATTTTAAAAATAAAAAAAATTTGTCTTTATTAATGATTATAAATACTCAATAATTTATTCTCTAAAATTTATATACAAATAATATATATTTAATAAGAAATATAATGAAAATACTATTATAAATTTAAAAAACCATAAGAAAAACCATAAGAAATTTTAAAATATTAGTTTTTAATATTGTAATAGTTAAAATTTTAAAATAAAATAATTTATGGAAGTTTTGAAAAAATTAAATGAATAGTTCAATTGTAAATTTTGAAAAATAAATAAAATTTGCAAACAAAAATTAGATAGAAAAGGAAAATATATTTATAATATTTATTTTAAAGCAAAAAATGAAACTATATATTAAAAAAAAATCCAATTGCATTTTACACTTATTCTATTTTGAAATATAAAAAATACAATAATACATTAGGATGTTTTTACACTATCGAATCTATTCTCTTTTTTTAATTTATTAATATTGTGAGTATTTATATTTTGCATATACCCACATGTACCCGAATACATTTTAATTATACGAGTATCTCTCTTTTTTTTTTTTTCGTGCACCAATTATATGAGTATCTCTATATTCCTTAAAACTGTATAGTTTACACTCATGTCCATGCTGTAGTTCTATATTGTATACACAGTCTTTAAAGTTTAATCCACATAAATAAAATAATAAAATTAGTATTAGAATATATAAAAGTAATTATACTTCAAATACAACAAAAAGTTATCGTATGTTACCCAACATATGTAAAACGAAAAACCAAAAAAACATAGATCCATTTACATTACCATATATATGAATAAACGTTTAAATGTACACTTAATAAAGTTACGAGATCATTTTTCTACTAAATTTTGCTAGTACCATTTTTTCATTTGGAAATAACAACTACTAACATTGTCATTTAAAAAAAAAAATTATCTATTTTTATTTACCAAAATAACTCTTAACAAAAAAAATATTTTATTTACCAAATTAACTCTAATAGAAATGATATGATAACTATATATATGTTGTTCTTTTGTGGTCGGCATTGTATTATTATCACCTCGCAGAACATAATTCCGTAAGTCTCTCTCAAACCATTTGAACAGTTCCAGTACCTTAAGAAAAAAGATACGGTCACTAACTTTTGATGAGTTAATATTGTTATTATTATTTGAATTTATTTATTTACATGGTTTTAAAAAGTATTTCGACACGAGTGCATTAACTTTATGTTAATGCATTATGAAGCTTATATATATATGCTCATATACGCATATAGTTTCTTCATTAAAGAGAAGTAGCTCGCAATGTCATCGTTGATTTATCTTCAACCTTTTTAATTATCGTTTTCAAATGTTCCTGAAAATGAAAACACATAATCATTCAACCATCTACCATAGTTTCTCAGTTAGTTTCATATTCAAATGCATCAGAGTTCTTCTCAACAGATCTATTAGTCTCTTGCCTTAAATTAGACGACATTTCTGGGTTTTTTTTGTTCCATTCTTCTTCTTCTTCTTCTAGGTTGTTATATGTAAACCCATATTATATTCATATCGGAGGAAAAAAATGTCAAGAAAGCCATGTTGTGTGGGAGAAGGGCTAAAGAAAGGAGCGTGGACAGCCGAAGAAGACAAGAAACTCATCTCTTACATTCATGAACATGGCGAAGGAGGCTGGCGTGACATTCCCCAAAAAGCTGGTATATTATATATAGAGACACACGCATCAATAATATATAGTTTGACAGAAATGCATAATATATAGTTTTATACACATGAATAAATGTTATGGTCTAATTGATGTTTATATGGCATGGTGTTTAGGACTAAAACGATGTGGAAAAAGTTGTAGATTGCGATGGGCTAACTATTTGAAACCCGATATCAAGAGAGGAGAGTTTAGCTACGAGGAGGAGCAGATTATCATCATGCTTCACACTTCCCGTGGCAACAAGTAATCAATATACTTTTTGACATTATTATTATTTCCAATTTCAAATTAACAGCCTTATTTCTTTGCCTTTTTAATACTAAAAAATGCCGTTCCGAAGTTCAAGTACGATTTTTGGCATAACAAATCTAAGTTAACCTCAAATAATCTTTGCTTAAAAAGCATAACTAAAAAATTTGTCCAGAAAAAAAAAGCATAACTAAAATAAATTGAATACCAATCACCAACTTATATCTAGAGAAATATAATGACCAATTTTTAAAAAATGTTTTTAATTTGTGTTAAAAATGTCAAAATGACAACTGTAGTATATATTAAATATTAACACATAATCAAATATTTTGATATATTCTTTTTATCTGTTCGTACAAGGTGGTCAATTATAGCAAGACATTTGCCCAAAAGGACAGACAATGAGATCAAGAATTATTGGAACACACATCTCAAAAAACGTCTACTTGATCAAGGCATCGATCCCTCGACCCACAAGCCACTTGTCTCTAACCCTAATCCGGCCATGCTCAAGACTTCTGACTTCCAAGATGACTCAAACCCGAGTAACCTGGATGAGCAATCACAGTCGGGTTCGATGTCTTCGAAGTCTCTTCCTCTTTCTTCAGGTTCCTGCAATCTACCGGAAATAAACAACAATGATGAGACATCGAAAAACTATGGTTCCTTGAGATCCACGAAATGCTGTTTTAAGAAATTGAGTTCTACATCAAAACTGTTGAACAAAGTTGCAACCAGGGCTGCTTCTATTGGCAATATGTTATCAGCTTCCATGGAAGGAACTTTGATTCGCTCAACAACACCATCTCCATGTCTCAATGATGGCTTTTTGGAAACTAGTCAAAATCAGATGGATGAATTTGATCCATTCTCTAATTCATCTGATCAACACATAATTGATCATACGAAGGAAGATATCGGCATGAATTTTGATCTCAACAACTCTGAATATGATTTCTCTCAGTTTCTCGAGCAATTTAGTAACATTGAAGCTGACGAAGCCGATGATATTGGAGGATATAATCAAGATTTCCTTTTGTCTGATGTTTCATCAACATGCGTTGATGAAAACAATATGAGGCGAAACATTAGTGGTTGGTCCAACTATCTTGTTGACGATTCCGATTTTTCCTATGACACAAACCAAGATTATGACGACAAAAACTTCATATGATCCATTGATTGCTTACCGGTCTGGAGTTAACCGGTTACTTTCATGGTTTAGCAAGCCCATAATAGTGTATTTCAATATTTATTTCTCTTAATGTTTTTTCTCATTGAGTTCATTAATTAATGTTCACCATAGTCTATATATAAGGTTACCATATAACCAATAAGGGATTCTCTTAGTTAGAGAATTATGCGATCCCGTGGATCAATTAGTGTTTGATTGACGGAAAACACGAGTGTATTTTTCTATTTTTTTTTAGTCTTTTTGAAAATATTCAATAAAGCTTGCATTTTCTTAGTTGCATAGTATATTGTTATTCTTCATATGTTTAAATATCAAAATGACTTTTTTATTATATATCTCTTTCTTAATATTAAATGTTGATATGTAAGATTTATTTGTTTTTCCGATATTTTTATATTTAATCACTAACTCAATTTGTCACTGTTTATTTCTAAAAAAACATAATAATAACCAAATAGTACCAAAATAAATTACCGTAGAGCATTAACTTTAAATTATATTTAGTAATATGTGAAGTAAACCATATTCATATATTAATTTGTAGGACCTATAAATCACCGTTTATGGGTGATAAATAGAATTTTAATACAAATAGATGGATAAATCTTGAGAAAATTACGAATATAAAAATCATTTCATATAAAAGCAATTTTTTTGGATATTTTTTTTTGTCAACCTTGTTTTATTTTTGGAAAATATAAATACAAAATTTATGAACCAAATATAAACTAATATTTTAGAGCATGGATTCACTGTAAAACAATCAATTGTTTAAAGCTTGAGCGTTAGGTTACCTGAGCCATGTTACCAAAAACATCAGAAAATAGTTTGCACTTAGGTTTTTTTTTTCCCCAGAATAATTAACTCTATATTAGAAGTATACCTGGTATAACCATCAATAAATGAGATAGATAAAGCACTAAAATATATACTAAACTAGTGGAATAAAATAAAAATGACTAGAAATTATTTATTTAATAAACCAATTTGAAGAAAATTCCTTAAAACAAAGTTTTGGAAATTAAGTGGAATTAATGTTAATTACAATTTCCACTAAATCTCTTATATCTAAATTGCGTAATACTTTTAGAGAAAATTTTTATCTTCATTACAAAACTTTTTTCTTAGATTTATTTTTAAAAATGGTTGAAATGATCTTTTCGATATTAATTAAATATCATATTTAGAGAAAAAAAAATATCTTCATATATTATTTACATATATATATCACCTTAATGTATTATCACAAAAGACTTTCTTAGATTTATTTTAGAAAATAACTAAATTATTAGAATAAATATAATATCTGTCATTCATAAATTAATTCAAAAATACAAATATTTATTATTGAATTATCCATAAAATTAATTATTAGTCTGAATAAAATCTATCCCCTCTTTTCTTATATGCAAGAAACAACAATTACTATATAACTTGAAAAATATTTATTAACCAATCAAGTTAAATTACAATAGATTCATTATACAGTAAAACCTTTATAAAATAATAATGTTGCAACTTTGAAAACGTATTAATTTATAGAGTTATTAATTTTTCTATAAATTAATAATTGTTAATTTATAGAAAATACGTTTTAAATCCATAATTTTTTCTAATTTTTTTTTAAAAATTGTTATTCTAAGAAATTTAAATGAATCTACTAATAAAATTTACATATACAAATTTAAAATTGTAAATAAAAAAAATTATTTATCATACGAAAAATAGATTTTAATAATATATATTAATTATCCATGTAAAAATGATGTAAATTCATAAGTTCAAAATGTAGAAATAATAAATACAATCTGAAATAATGAAAATAAAGTGAAAAAAATATTACAATATATTTGAAAGCATTTAGAAATACAAAACTAATCATTGTGTTTAAAGTTATTTATAAATTATTGATTTAAATCTAAAAGATAAGTATCACTAAGAGTTTTCGATACAATAAGTAAAATTAGAGTTAAGACATTAATGAAATATTAATTTTATGAAAAAAAAATAAAACATTATACTTATATTTTAATATATTATCTTAGCTATATATGCATAAATATATCTAATTATTAATTTATAGTATTATTGGAACTATATATTTACGTAGGAGTTTCAAAAAAGTTATTATCTTATTAGTTTTTCAAATTTTGTCAATTTTTGTATTGGTTCGACTTGGGATTGAAGAAATTTATTAATTTATAGAGATTATTAATTTATCCAGTATTAACTTATAGAGATTATAATGTATAATTATATCCTGATCTTTAAATTATTTTATTTTTTATATCATCTTTGTTTAAGTTTATTTTGTTAAAATAAATTGACTCATTAAATCAAATATATAACAAAAATCTAGATTTGTTTCTGCATATATATGATTTGAATTTACAAAAACAATCATAAATTATTAAAATTTTTAAAACTCCCACATCAATATATTTTATAAAGAATGGTTCATAAATCTGTTATAAAATTGATTCAAGTGATCACCAACAATATGAGTAGAAAGACTCATTTTCTAGGCTTTACCTTTAAAAACTTATATTTAGTTCAATTTACTTTTTATTGAATTATATAATTGGACCAAATAAAATAAAATTTAATTTGATCAAAATTTTATTGTTGATTAATTAATAAACAATTATTGTTTGGTGGGAATATAATAATGTATTGTTTTATTTTTAGCTGATAGAAATCAGATATTCATTTTAAATGAAATAAAAGTTTATGTAATTTATTACGATTTTTGTAATGAAATACTGATTGAGATTCATATAAATTGTTATGGGATGAATTTTTATTTATTTTATATTTTTATATTTGATTCAAAACTTACGTATACTTACGGGTAAGAATAATATATTTTATTAATAATGGCATAAATATAGTATAAATTATCAATTAATAATAATAAAATTATTTGTATGGTATAATTGTTGTTTTTTAGAAATTTATTTATAATATATGTGTAATTTTTGGAGTAAGAGACAAAAAATGAAATGATATAAATCAAATTTTAAATTGAAAATATTTACATATTTGTATTCTAAATAGTTTTTAAAAATCAATTTTTATAATTTATAATATAATTTTGAGAACAAATTTTACAAAAATAATTTGTAGTACTACCGAATGTATTAAATAAGATGATAACACTTTAGCCGTACAAAATAATCTACCAACCATATACAATTTCTCAGAAGCCCAAAAGTTATATCGATAAAGTTTTTCTTTGGTATTCACAAATTTTATTGATACTGTTTTAAATTTACATATAAAAGTATTGTGATCGCTTAACCAAAAAAAAAAAGTATTGCGATCGATGCCAAACAAAGAAAAAAAGTATTGTGTGATCTTTCGTAATCGATCGTGGGGCAGATCGCACCATCCTTTTCTTTTCAACATAATTTGGAAAACAGCAAAGATTTTATATTGGCAAGACTGTAAGAGCCGTTATCAATAAATATATAAAAAAATAGTAAGAAAAAGTACTGTTCCCAATCTGTGTATATAGATGGTCCACAAATACTTAATCACACTCAAAAGCTCAAAGAGCCATAAGTGAGCAAACATAACTGTTTGGTGACCGGAAAATTTTTGTGTTCAAACAAAGCCAGTTAAATAAACAGTCAATTTGTTGCCCCAAAACAGTCAATTAATTTCATAGTATGTACAAATTAAGAGCGGTTGGTTTTGTATGTATCTGCTCGTCTTAACGACTCAATTCCTCTTTTTCTCTTTCGAAATTAATTTGGTTTGCTACGTACAATCTCAAACGACTCTTGATTCCTAAAAGTCAGTTTAGATATTGTAAAATCTATAACTAATTCACACTGATTTTTTTTTATCTTCTAAATCTCTGAATCGAAGAACCTTTCTATATGATAAAATTAATTTTAGTATACGATACTAAAAACATCGTATATCTCACATAAGTTCTTAAAATATATTAAAATAATTATTTTGATTAATTATTGTTTTGGGATATCTATAAAGGGGAATTTGGTGAATAACAAAAAAAAAAGGAAATTATTTTTTTAGAAAGAGAGTAGAGAGAAATAGGGTGAATGAGGAAGAGAGAGAGGAAAAATGCTTAGTCTTTTAATTTTGGTTATATAGGATGCAAATCTCCTATCCACAATTAAATATTAATATGTATGTATACTTATAATTAGATTTTGTTTAAAACAAAAAATAATATATATGGCATCCATATTTTCAGTGTCTTGATCACCATTTATTATACATATAGGTTTAAGACAACAAACCTGTAGTATCTACCCAAGAATCCAACTAGCTAAATCCAAGATACACTTCTTCTTTTTTTGGGTCTAAATGTTAAGATACAATATAGGACTTATTAATCTTCATTGACGTATCATCGAATGATTACTATTGAATCTGTCCGTATGTCTTTTTTTCTTTTGTTCAAAATCTCTCCGTATTCCGTATGTCTTGCTAAATTTTCTTTTGACTGCGTTACCCTTTATTGTCCCCTTGATCTGCGCCCGTCATGCTGCTTGAATAAATTATCCATGCATCATCTCCAACATTTTCAAACTCTGACTGTATTTTTCTTTGGTTTATAATAACTACATATATATCTTTTAATTGAGTTCAATTACATATAGCTAAAATTCCAACTCTACATTTAGGTTACCCCATCCGGCATTTAAGATTGTATAGACCTAATAATATAGATATCAAAACATGGACATGCAAAGACGAATATAATAAAGAAATTACTCTACAGCCGTACAATCCCACACCACGGGATCCAGTAAGTTCACATAAAGTTGAATTAATTCGTAGGGTCACTCCATTCATTTTTTTCTGTCAACTCCTTTTTAAAATATTTGAATCCCAAAATGAAATAAATATTTGAAAGACATAATTAGAGTAGCTCCAATGTGTTATTGTATATATTTTTTATCCCCAAATGAAATAAATAAAAAATGCAATTGGGTTTCCCTCCAATCTATGGTTCTATTTTTTGTTATTTCAAAATGAATATTTTTAATATATTTTATTTTATATTAAATTATTATTTGTAAATGACACACATTTTTAAAATTTAAAATTTGATACATTCATTTAATTTATTTCAAATTTCAAAATAGTATATGTTTTTCTTTATATTATAATATTTTAAAATTTTAACTATTATAATATAAAGGAAAACACATTAATATTTTAAAATTTATTATGATTTTTCAATGATTTTTAAATTTATTATGATTTTTTGTCATTATATTTTTTATCAAATATATGGCATTTGCATTTTAATCATAGAGATTAAAGTGTTCTAATATTTATAATTATTAATAAAAAATCATTATCAAATAATTATTTATTTTAAAAGTAATATTATTTAAAATTTTAAAAATTACTTTATAAATAAAAACGTTCAATTGTAAAATAGAATCGGTAATGAGATGGTTCTCAATTTCGAATAAAAATAATATTATTATACTATTTTGCAATTAATATTAAAATAGAATTAGAGTAAATTTTATATTAAAATATAATTTGACATAGATTTAGAATAAGAATGGAAATACCCTTAGAAATGCAAGAGTTATCATATTTTGAACAAATTGTCCAAGCCGCAAACTATGTGGTATATATTGATCATATATAGTGTTATAAAGTGGCTAGAAAAAACCTTGTAGTTTAATTACGAATATTAAGTAATCTATAATTCTGAAGATGTCATTTAATTTAGATATTACGGTATTTGGTGGTAAACTATATACAATAAATATCCTAAAAGATAGAAGTATCGCTTTTGATCCAGTGCTTTGCTGACAAAAATACTAATTCTTTTACTTTCAAATTTTGTGATTCAAACTTAAAATTTGATTTCTTAAGTATTATCAATACAAATATTTTCAGGGATGGATTCTTTTCGTATGTGCCATAAATTGAATCTTGTGCCACAATTTGGGTGGTGCAAGTTGGATTACTGTTAATAGTCAATAAATCTTTATTTTAGATATTTAATTGAAGACATAATAACTTCATACGTCTAAATAGGTCAGAGTATTGTAGATTAGATAACATCTGGATTAGAGAGAATATGAAAAGTGGATTGTGGAGTTCCTAGGGGACATCTGAAATCTGAATTAGAGAGAGAAAAAAAGTGTTAAAATGGTTTTTGATAAGATAACATCTGAACGGGAGAGTGGAGACCAAGCAAAAAAGCGAAATGTGGGAGAGCCTAGTGCGATAAGGTAGATGAAGAGCCCGAAAACGTGTACTGTGCAAAGATTCTGGCTACCTAACCTCCTTCCAGGGACTTGAAACATCACTTTCTACCTAACCTCTGAGCAACCCTTTTTATTTTGTTTTGTATTGGTGGATCGCTGATAAATAGTGGAGCAGCTAAACGAATTAACGAAACAACGGAACAACAGTAGTAAAATATACAAACATTTTTACTGATTAATGATTTTCTAAGGTTTTTTCTATAATTACTTTAACAAATGCAATTATGCAAGTGCATATAACATATTCAAATCTTTTTCTTCTTAATCACAAAATTTTAATTAGAGATCATGTGGTGCTGTTCTAGATGCCTGATAATGCGTCTCTGTGAACACAATCATGAAGCCATGATGGAGACCTAATGCATGCCAAATATGAATGGAAACGTTCATCTCTTGTTTGAGATCTCTCGTGCAATGAAATTTGAACGTGGGTTCCGATTCCACAGAATATCTTTCAAAACCTACATAGTATTTCTAAATGCAACAAAGAAATTGTCGAAAATACCATGGAATCTGCACATTACAGTTATTCTAGAGCTATAAATATGTATACGCATCTGTATTTAGGTATATATGTACGTATAATATATATATAATTGCTCTTTAAATGCCTTTTGTTTTTTAAGTTTAGCATAGGGCTGAAACGGTATGGAAAGAGTTGCAGACTGCGATGAACTAACTTTTTGAACCCCAATATCAAGAAAAGAGGATTTAGCTCTGAGGAAGAGCAGATTATCATTATGCTTTATATATGCTAGCTTGTCATCGCAGCAAGTACAACGTCTTGCTTGTGTGTATGAGTATAATAGAACCGGCAGGCTAATCCTGCTTCTCAGATTTTGGTTCTGTTTTCTTAATCTTTTTGGTTTTAGCTATTTTTTGTGATTTCAAATTTGTCGCTGCTAATTGATATTGATGTTACCAAGCTATGATATTAATGGAGTGTTGATTAAATTAGCTTTCGTGTTTTTTTAAAAAAAATATTTTTTGCCATGGAACCAATTTTTAAGTTAAACATTTTTTTTTTACAATTTATAACATCTAAACACTTTATTTTTAATAATATTTACAATTTAACGAAAGAATAATTGAATCGCACGCATATATAAGTTTACGACAAGACCAATGTTTTTGGTATGTATATTTTTTTATTAGGTGGTCCGTAGTCAAATTATATCAAGACATTTGCCAAAATGAACGGATAGCCAAACCAAAAAAACTATTCAAACACATATCTCAAGAATTGCCTGACCGATAATGGCATTGACCCCGCACGACCAACAAGCCTCTTAGCTTCGTCTAACCCTAACCTGACCGAGCCTAACAAGCTAGATTCCCGACAAAATTAAATCCAATCCGGATGAGCAGTCATCACAGTCGGGTTCCACGTCTCCAAGATCTCTTTCCCTTTCTTCGAATTTTAATAATATTATACCCGAAATCACTAGTGATACTAGTGATGAGACGCCTACAGAAGGTGAATTTTTTTAGTTGCAACAAACGTTTCGAGATATCAAGTACGACATCTAGGCTTTTAAACAAAGTTGCAGCTTCACTTGGGAGTATCTTTTCAACCTCCATCGAAGGGTCAATTGAGATCTCCTATATTGTCTTCATGTCTTGCAAACTCATTATCTTCTTGACCATTCCAATTTTATGTATGCAATGGAACAAGATTCCGACGACAATAACTTTTATAAGATATATAACTCGTCAACTGCTCACTGAACTGGACCTAACTGGACGTTAATCTCATGGTTTGGTATCGATGCCCGGAGATCAGGTTTTTCTAAGATAATTTTCAAGTTGTTAAACTGTGTTATGAGCTATTATTCAGAAAGGGATTCCATGTATTAGAGAACCATGTAATTCAGAGGATCAAGTAGTATTTGATCTGCGGAAGAGTTTCTATAACTATTTTGTAAAATGAATGATTAAGCTTTATATGCACTTTTCTTTATGACGGCGAATAGGAGTCTAAGCTTTATGTACATATATATACTTTAAGGTCCACAAACACTATTACTCAAAAAGGTCAAGCGCAATGAGTAGCACGAAAAATGTATTGCTAACCTGGCAACGTTTGTCTGCAAACAAAACCGAATCTTCATATATAGATCTTTCTTTTTTTGTGAACATTATCTTAATAGATGTTGCCTTTGTTTTTATGTGTGCGCCTGCATGAATGACTTTTTTTTTTTGTCGGCGCACATGAATGACTTAATTTGTTTTTTCCTGTGTTGAATGTCGTGTGAACGGTAAGATAAAAAATAGTAAAAAAGTACCAAGGCAACATATAGTAGGCGTTCAGGAAAGGAGTAAAAAAATAGTAAATAATGGAGAGGTAAATTGACTTAAGTTTTCATTCATGATAGTTTTAATTAATGCCTTGTAGAATTATTGTTAGTACAACAATCATCATATCGTATAAACTGTATATATAATATAGTTGAATTACGTTCAAAAAAAAAAAATATAGTTGAATTTGATCAATCGCTCATCATGAGCAGTTACAATATTTTTAGATACAAATATTTTTTTATCACATGAAAAAATATACAGATTTCATTTTCGACTCACTAGATAACAAATTGTTTTTTTTTTAAAGTACTGTATATTCAACAATGGTTAAAAAAACCCTGAAATCCTAAATGATATCAGTCACCTCGGAGCCAAATCGGGGTAACTCTGGTAAAAAATAAAAATAAAAAGCAAGCAATATCTCGAAAACAAATTGCTATCCTACACCAAACCAAATCCGGTTCGACGATACCATGATTAGTAATTGGTATCGGAAAACGTCGTACCGAGAATAAGTTAAATTACGAAAGTAACCCTGAAGCTAAACAATCGGAAGTCATCTGTATTAGCCCCTTGGGAGTGATTGGGAGGCACAAGTCAGCAATGGAGAGCCAAGCATTGGAGATAAGCTGCTTACATCTCCCACGAGCCCTACGTCACACGTGGCGGCTCCTTGGATCTTCAGAGTTTTCCTCTTTCGTGAAAAAAGTAGGATTTTTTTTAATTGGTTTGAGAGACTAAGGAAGAAGAAGAAGAAGAAGAAGAAGAAGAAGAAGATTGGAGATATCCAAGGTTTGGCTTTCTCTCACCAGCCACCAAATCTACAGGGACTTTAGTGAGAGATTTAGGTATTCCATTGGACATGTCGAGCTTAGCTGCTTCGTTGGTCAATGGGGTTGGCCTGAGACCGGCAAGGGCGCTTCTTTACCAGCCCACTTCGTTTCCTTCCTCGAGGTAACATTTTAAGATGATGTTTTGATGGGTTGCTCGAAATTTAGAATCTTGATCTCTACTGTTAGAATTCAGAACCCAGAGAGAGAGAGAGAGAGAGAAAGTTGTCCCTTTTATACTGAGTGACATATAGGTAGTCTAGTTTCTCATAGGGTACGTGATTAGATTAGTGTGTCTCATTCGTTCGTGGAAATGCTTGAACCTACATGTATATGAGATGTTTGTTATTTCAAACCATAATCCTTTTTTTTGTTTTGTTAGAAGAAAAACTCACGGTGTCGTTAAGGCCTCAGCTCGGGTTGATAAGTTCTCCAAAAGCGATATCATTGTCTCTCCATCAATTCTATCTGCCAATTTCTCCAAATTGGGCGAGCAGGTTTGGTTTTTCTCCTTGGAAAACTTACTTCCAATGCTTCTCTTTAGTGGCCTCAGCTTAATAGTTTGTTGCTTTATATTCCTGTTTCTCTCAGGTAAAAGCGGTAGACTGTGCAGGCTGTGATTGGATTCATATTGATGTGATGGATGGTCGTTTTGTTCCCAACATTACAATTGGACCGCTCGTCGTTGATGCTCTGCGCCCTGTCACAGATCTTCCATTGGATGTTCATCTTGTAAGCTTATGCTTCCCTTTGCTTTTCTCATCTTTTTGTTTCCTAACTTCACCTGTTCATTTTAGATGCCTCTGATTTCAGATGATAGTGGAACCTGAACAGAGAGTGCCAGATTTCATCAAAGCTGGTGCAGATATTATTAGTGTACATTGTGAACAATCCTCGACCATCCATTTGCATCGGACAGTCAATCAAGTAAGAATCTTTTACCTGTTTAGTGCTTCTTGTAGACACTCGATTTATCGACAACCTGCTGTTGATTACATGTAGATCAAAAGCTTGGGAGCTAAAGCTGGAGTTGTCCTTAATCCTGGCACCCCATTGACTGCAATTGAATATGTATTAGATTGTGAGGCTTCTGCATATGACTGCTTCACACTGAGCATTATACACTTTGGCTATGAATAAAATTGTTCTGATTGGATTTTCTTTTTGCTTCTGGCATCAGCGGTTGATCTCATCCTGATAATGTCTGTGAACCCTGGATTTGGTGGGCAGAGCTTTATCGAAAGCCAAGTAAAGAAAATCGCTGACTTGAGAAGAATGTGTGTGGAGAAGGTATATCTCTCTATCTACTTAAAATTCATTTTCAAGATATTTTGCAACTCCGAAGAAGTTAGATCCGTAAACCAAACCAGAAACTTTCTTCCCTTGTGAAACCATCGGCTTGGTTGTTTACTGCAGGGAGTAAACCCATGGATTGAAGTCGACGGTGGAGTCACTCCGAAAAATGCTTACAAGGTGAAGAATTTTGAAACTGTAAAGTAGTTGGCGCCTCTAGAAATACCGAATCATGAGTCTTTTGTTTATGGTGTATAAAAGGTTATTGAGGCTGGAGCAAATGCTTTAGTGGCTGGATCAGCTGTTTTTGGAGCCAAAGACTACGCCGAAGGTATATATATATATAAATTGGCTCCTGCCTGTAAAGTGAATTAATTATACGTGATTTTCTGAGTGGCGATATTCTGACATTTTGTCTGTTCATTTCTAATATTTGCAGCTATAAAAGGAATCAAAACTAGCAAGAGACCAGAAACAGTGGCTGTGTGATCTTAAAAGGTTGAGTAAAGTTAGCTCTCGTCATGTTTGTTGTTGATCGATCTCAAATCAGTCTCTGGTCTTTTGAAGATTCTTGTGTACAGTTGCAGAGAAGCTTGGAACAACCTGGGAACAAGGACACAAGATCACAAGGTTACTTGCAGCGTACAAACACATGTAAAAGACGCAAGGAATGTCTACAAAGCACTCTTTGTAAAACAATTGGAATCTATGAATTCTGATTATGAATCTAATAGAGAGTCCAAGGAATATATATAAAAAAAGACCTTTTTTTTGGAAAACCCACACCGAAAGACAAACCCTAAAGTAATTGATTTTTTTGGATTTCACTTTGCCTAACGTTTTGGACAAAGTAAGCTCAGCTTCATATAATCCCATTCATGATTCCGAAACAAATTTCAAAGCTTTCAACATTTTACCGCTCGATTCAACCCGACCCGTTTAGTTTAAAAAGACAAACTCTTTGATGGATCCGGAGGACAGACCCGAGATTGCCTTCTTCGACGTTGAAACGACTGTGCCAAAGCGGGGCGAACGTTTCGCGATTCTGGAGTTCGGGTCAATCCTGGTATGCCCAAAGAAGCTTATGGAGCTCCGAAGCTACACGACTCTGGTCCAACCCGCAGATTTGAGTCTCATATCTTCCTTGTCCGTGAGGTGCAACGGCATCAAGCGCGACGACGTCGTTTTGGCACCTTTGTTCTCCGAAATCGCTGATACTGTCTACGACATTCTCCATGGTTCAAAACCTTCTTCTTCTTCCATAAACCCCTTACTAATTTGCTTGCTTCCGTTTGAATCAGAACCAAAAAAGTGCTCACCTTTCCTAGATTTTGAGCTGTGTGTGAAATCAAAGAAATGGCCAAGTCTCAGGCTTTGTATATTATATTGATTTTGCCCATTTGGTTTTGATATATTGCAGGGAGGATATGGGCAGGTCACAACATATTGAGGTTTGATTGTGCAAGGATTAGAGAAGCTTTTGCAGAGATTGGACGTCAACCTCCTGAGCCAAAAGGTGCCATCGACTCATTGGCTTTGCTGACTCAGAGATTTGGTAGAAGAGCTGGTGATATGAAGGTACACCAAAATATATTCCTTTTCGAAAATGTATATTATTTTTCACGAGATCACAATGTTGAATGATGGATTTTTTAACTCTTGGTTGTGAGTTTCAAGTTGATATAAGAGTCTTATCATGTGTGCTTTGTTTCTGCAGATGGCCACTTTGGCTACATATTTCGGACTCGGCAAGCAAACGCATAGGTTTGTCAAAAGGATTTGGGATCTGATTCTTTACCTCAAACTATCAAAAGCTGTTGAGCTCTGATTCTTTGTATGTATCTTCTTCAGGAGCCTTGACGATGTTAGAATGAATCTTGAGGTTCTCAAATATTGTGCCACTGTCTTGTTCTTGGTATGTTCTCTTTAGCTACTTTATATATGGAGACTTTTGTTTGTCTCCTAATGGTTCGGCTGCAAGCAATTTAATTAAAAATTGGGACTTAATTAGAGGTAATGCTTATATATTTTGCAGGAGTCAAGTCTCCCAGATGTATTTGTAGATAAATCAGTATCTCCAGAAACTACTAGCTCAAGGAGATATCTCAGAGCATCTTCTTCTCGCGAGGATAATACTGTACTAAGCTCTCTTAGGCTACCTTCCATTGGTGAGAACAGTGTAGCTCAGCCAGATCCATTTAACATGAGTCTCTTGAGTAATGGTATGGCTTCCGACAACGACCTTCAGTTAGACACTCTTATGGAAGAAGAAGAAGAAAATCAACCATTTCATACTGTTGTCTCTGAGAATACAAGTGAACATGAGGGATTCTTGGCGCCCGATGCGATATCTCTTCCAAACATCAGAGCGATTCTTGTTCCGTTTTATCATGGAAGCCAATTAATGAGACTAAAGCTACTCCACGGCGATTCCCCTCTGCAGCTTTACTGTTCCTGTCTGAAAATACGGTTTGGAATCCATGGGAAGTTTCTAGACAACGCAGGGAGACGGAGATTGAACTTTGTGGTTGATCTGAACCCAAGCCTGTGCAGTATACTCGAAGCATGTGACAGCAATGCGCAGAAACTATCTGTTGATTCGGGTTCCTCTTCTGACTGGAACACGATGGTGAGTCCAATGAAGGGATTTGTAAACTACCCTAACGCAAGGATACAGTAAGTTACCTTACTAACCTCTCCCTTTTTGGTTCCATGTTCTTCAAACAAAATCCTGGTTTCTTGCTTGCTTGCTTTCTCCTGATTACTTTCTTGGGGTTTCTGCAGTATACCGACAGATATAAGTGGAGATGTAGCTCGATATGCAATAGAAGTACACCAGAGAGAGTCCTCTGGAGATACTCAGAAGCTAATCTGGAGCAACCCCTGCGCTGAGGAGCTGGAATCATTGCTGAACCCGGGAAGTGTTCTCGATGCATTCCTGTCTCTAGAACCGTATGATTATCAGCAAAAAGCTGGAGTCCGTCTGGTTGCTAAAAAATTAGTTATGCACTCGTAAATCATACATAGTTGTTAACACCAGAAAAGTAAAGAAACTGGAGCTTAGTGGATGTAGCAATACACACACACACACACACACACTCTGTATTCGTGTAGTTTGAGACTCTGTACATAAAAAGTTAGAATTAAACGCAATACAAGTTTGTTGAATGGTTTCATTGTGTCATTGCGTTAGAAGTGCAAATTTGCAACCTTAAATTCTCGAGTGAAAGACTACCGGGAAATGCTTTATGATTTTGAACACAAATCTATACCTCTTTTATCTTAGACACAAGATTCTAGGAGTTTGATAGTAGAGAATATTAAATTTCAACATTTTACAGAAGGCAAGCAAGAAACAAGCCATGCCCCTTCTTCTCTACATCTGTGTCCACAGATTCAGAAGCTCGTTGGTCCTAAGAGGCTTCACAAGGTAGTCAGCTGCTTATAGCTTCAAGCACTTAACTACAAAAGATAAGATCATCGGAGGCTTCGGGCGAGGAAATGAAACGGCGAGTCTTCGACCAGAGACTATTTTTGTCTACTGAGTGGGTCAAGTAGATGTGAGGCGTCGACTGAGACACGACGGACGGTGGAGATTGGAGGAGAAAATTACAAAAGGCGATGACGTGGGATGTAAGGAAGGATAAAGTGCAGCGAAAAGTATAAAAAGTGGTGTTGAAAAGCCCGGTAAATGAAGCCACGTCACGTAATAAAATATCGATTTAAATCTCTTTAACTCTGAAATTTTGAATGCAGACGAGATTCAGCTGGGATCATAAAAATCAAAATGAAAATTAAAAGAATACTTCTTACAAATTAGGACAGAGGGCACTGATTAAAAAAATGCAGTTTTAGCAAGGAGAAGTACATGTCTGAGCTTATGATATAAGGATGAAAAAGAAGAGAAAGTAACTTTTTCTAGGTATAAATGATAAATGGAGTAGCTGAATTAGTTATGATCTGATTTGACAGAATGTGGGAGATGCTATAAGAATCTTCGAGTTGTCACATGGAACACGTTACTATTGAGATCACAATAAAACCAGATTAGCCTATGGGTTTGTTTGATTCTGTGTCTCTTATTTAAAATGTAAGAGTATTTGGGGGCAGTACGTACAATATTATTATTATTATTTATGGTGCAATTGTATCCGAATCGGAATCAATTAATAACTGAATCTTCATGGTCCGCATCGATCCAATCTCTCGTAAAAGTTCTTGATTGTCCGCTTCCCTTTTTTTTTATCTATTTCTACAGCACAGACAAGACAAGTAAGACACAAACAACAATGTCTCCTTGATCAAAACTGTTTCGCGAATTGCTTCGCGTCTCTCCACCTTCACAAGGCTCTCTCTCTCTCTCCGTGTGAAATAAAACATGAGGAAGGAAGACGGATTCAAGACTCAGAAGCGCGTCTCAACCGCTTCCACCGCCGCTTCCGGCGTTCTTCCGACGACGATGGCGAGTGGCGTAGGAAAGAGACAGCCACCACGTGGTAGACAGATCCAGAAGACGTTCAACAACGTGAAGATGACTGTCCTCTGTGGCTTCGTCACCATTCTCGTCTTACGTGGCACAATCGGCGTTAACCTTGGGACATCCGACGCCGACGCCGTTAACCAGAACCTCATCGAAGAGACTAACCGACTCCTCGCCGAGATTCGATCCGATTCGGATCCTACCGACCCCAACGAGCCTCCTGAGTCGGATCTCGATCTCAACATGACATACAGTCTCGGGCCCAAGATCACTAACTGGGACCAACAACGTGAAACGTGGTTAACGCAAAACCCAGACTTTCCCAGTTTCGTCAGTGGGAAAGCTAAGGTTTTGCTTCTGACAGGTTCGCCTCCGAAACCTTGCGACAATCCGATTGGTGACCATTACCTATTGAAATCGGTGAAGAACAAGATTGATTACTGTAGGATTCACGGGATAGAGATTGTGTATAACATGGCTCATTTGGACAAGGAGCTTGCTGGGTATTGGGCAAAGCTCCCTATGCTCAGGAGGTTGATGCTGTCCCACCCTGAGATCGAGTGGATTTGGTGGATGGACAGTGACGCTTTGTTCACAGACATGGTCTTCCAGATTCCTTTGTCTAAGTACGAGAATCATAACTTGGTTATCCACGGGTATCCTGATTTGCTGTTCCAGCAGAAGTCGTGGATCGCTTTGAACACTGGTAGCTTCTTGCTGAGGAACTGTCAGTGGTCTTTGGATCTGTTGGATGCTTGGGCTCCAATGGGACCAAAAGGACCGATCCGGGAAGAAGCCGGGAAGATTCTCACTGCAAATCTCAAGGGAAGACCGGCTTTCGAAGCTGACGATCAGTCTGCGTTGATCTATCTGCTACTTTCACAAAAGGACAAGTGGATGGAGAAAGTGTTTGTGGAGAACCAGTACTATCTTCATGGGTTTTGGGAAGGATTAGTTGATAGGTACGAGGAGATGATGGACAAGTACCATCCGGGGCTGGGAGACGAGAGATGGCCCTTTGTTACTCACTTCGTCGGATGCAAACCGTGTGGGAGCTATGCGGATTACGCGGTTGAACGCTGCTTGAAGAGTATGGAGAGAGCATACAACTTTGCAGATAATCAAGTGCTCAAGCTCTATGGATTTGGTCACAGGGGATTGTTAAGCCCAAAGATCAAGAGGATCAGGAACGAGACGACGTTTCCATTGAAATTTGTAAACAGGTTTGATATTCGGAGAACAGCCCCGCTCAAGATTGAAGCGCGGAGCTAGCAGCAGCCTTTGGTAAAGCGCAATCAGTTTCCTTAGCTGAACAAAGTTCAAAACATGATTGACTATAGCTCTATTGTTTCAAAGCTCAGTTTTGTTCTCTCTTTGTTTCCGTTATATTTTTTCCCATATATGAAGTCAGTAGATTCTTTCGTTAAACTTGAACAAATGATGAAATATATCAATTCGTTCAACTACCTTTCCCAATGGAAAGATCAATTTCTTTTACAGAGTGTGTAATTTCAAAGAACACTTAGTTGATGGAGTAACCCTGGACATGTAGGGTTTTAATTAGAAGTGGGAAAGTTGACGTTTTCTCTTATTAAGAGAGATTGAAGTGTAAGAATTGTTGCAGAAAGAGAGTGACTTGCAAGAGAATATAAACAAGAAACAAAAGAATCAGTAAACGCCTAAAGAGTTTTATATAGTGATGAATCATCTTCTTGACACGATCTCCTTGTGGTGTTTAATCAGTAACTCATTCATTTGAGCAATCTGTTGCAAAAGCTGAACTATCCTCTGTGCAAAACAAAAACAAGAGCATGTGAATAATTTAAGAAAATGTAAAGTCAGTCAGACATTTCATCGAACACTTTGTATGCATACCTCGTCTCTCTCTTTGATCGCACCTCGAAGATAATCCTTGGTTTCTCCATTGACATGTCGCCGACGAGCTCGTACACGCATCCACCACCAAACCGCAATGGCAAGGAGTGGATAAAATGGTCGGAGAGTGGTTGAGAACCAGGTCACCAAATTCTTCAACTTGGAGTATACACGCACGAGAAGAATCTCCCACCAATCTTGGAAGACATCAGCTTCACGATACAAAGATTTCCTCGGCGGTTTTCCGACTGATTCGGCCGGTGGAGATTTCCGGTCAAATTGGCATGCTGTCAACGGCGATTGTCTACCAGAATCGGACGGCGGAGATTTTTCTTCAGTTTCCTCCGACGGAGACTTCCGGTCTGATTCAGACGCAGTAAGTGGCGGTTGTCCGTCTGAGTCAGATGGGAGCAACGAAAAGGAAGAGGACGAAGCAGAGTGTCTCGACGAAGACGAAGGGGATTCGGATTCCGAGGGAGAATCGAGGTACCTATCGAATCCACAGATGGAAGAAGCGACGTGGAGATTCTCGTGGTTGACCGGCGGGAAAACGAGACGATCGTCCTTGGCGAAAATTGGCGATTCTCTGATGACAAGCATCGACGAAATGGGATCCAAGGGCCCAATCAGCTCTTGTTCAGTGTATAGATCGTCCTCTTCGGCCATTCTTTAGTTGAATTCGCGAGGTATTTGAGGGGCTAGGGTTAGTTTCCGAGAGAGCAAGAGTGTGGGAAGAAGAAACCAATCCATGAAAGTTTCAAACATGGGGGATCCAATACAAACCAGATTTGCTCATTCCTTGCTTTTACTTTGATTATTTATTTCTTTTTAAAATATTTATTTTGGTCATCACATTCACGCACGTGCCGTCTCATTTGCTTCCGCCCAACACACTTCTCTTGTGTGCGTTTGCATTTTGCCAAGTTTTGTTTTAAATTAGTTTTCATTGATCAGATAATTCTATTCAAAATGCTAAAAAGATATTGTACTTAGTTGTATCAGCCCTGCTATTATATAGGTTTAAGAGGTAATGCCAACAACAAACTACATAAAAAATTGGGCGGAGATCATCAGCTAAAGTCGAAAACCATGGAGTTTCTAAAAATTGGGCGGAGATCACCAGCTACAGTCGAATAATTTGAATTTGTTTCCATTCGTCTGGATGGATACTGAAAAGAACACTGATATTGTGGTACGATACAAAGTTACACACTAAATAGACAAAATGCTCTACATCTCTCTCTCTTTCTACCTGAAACCTATACAACACTTACTTAAATCTATCAAAAATTCCTCTAATCAGGAAAAGAAAGAATAATAACAGGAAAGAATCCTAATTTACAAGTTAGACAGAATTAATCATTGTGGCGTCAGTCATGTAACGTGGTGGAGGAAACACCTGCCTTCTTATCTTTGTATGGTTCCTCGATAGCCCCCCCCCCCGGGCGAATCTCGCTCCCATTAGGACCCGAGCCTGCTTTAAACGCACAAACCACCCTCTGCCACTTTGCGGAAAGGTTACTTCAACAGCACCGCAAATGCCTCCGCTGGCATCACAAACCACCTTCGTTCGCTTGAGAGATTAAGGTGGAGTTTGCAAGATAAGATTTATGTTTTTGGGTCAGCTATTATCAACTGCTTTTTTTGTGAGACTGACTCCTTTTGCCTTCTCCATTTCCGCTTCCTTGGCGGCTTTCTTCTTCTCCAATTCCACTTGCTTAATATTCTCTTCGTGCGCTTTCTTGAACAACCTTATAAAATTCAAGAGTGTTGCAGTAACTGCAGCAACCGATCACTCAATCTTGTTATGAACTATATAATAACAATGAACCACTTTTTAATGTATTGCACAAAAGGGGTTCAAGTTTATATTCCGCGCCAAACCTTGTTCAAATGGACAGCGTTTGGGATCCTCGCCAAAATAGTACGCAAGTGCATCAGCATTATTTCCCTGTCCATTAAAAAAAATACCATCTCAGGATCAAACACCATTGTCAAAGAGGTAAAGGAGCTTGGAATCTAGTCGAGGTTGACAATTTACCACAACTGAGTAAAGACTCGATACAGTTTCCGCTTCAGCCGCAGCAATGGAAATGAAGTCCTTCAATGTCTGTAATCAAAAACATAAAACTGGGTTTTAGAATCCGGAAGTACTTCACTCTTAACAAAAACCCAGCTGAAATGATAATGATTTAGCTACGTGGCACAATCATGGGAACAAATCTCAAATTCATGGTTGATCAATTTACGCAAAAGATAAAAAAAGAAACCAACATACTTTACGAAAAACTTCAGAAACAGGACCATCACTCTCGGATGCAGTGAGCTCCTGGTTCAATTTTTCCAACCCTTTAATTATAGCTTGCATTTCCTCAGCCAGCGACTTCAATTGTATCTGAATAGACAGGACCATCGAATGATAAGCCAAATACAACCAAGGAGTAGAGGACGGAAAAAACACAAACGCAAACCTTTGAAGCTGATTCAAGACTTCCAAGATCCTTATGGAAATCCAGCAGATCTGATGCCTTAGAAGCAAGGACCTGGAGAAAGAAAGAAGAGAGTTTCATGATTATGTATCCCTACTGAGCAGATCATTTTATAAAACAACCCCCGACAGAATCTAGAGGCTACTTTTTGCGATTGTACTTTACCTTGCAAAGATAATGCATGAGAGTCATCTTGCTGTTAGCAGCACGTGTATCGCTTAATTTTAATAAACTGTCCAACTTGAATCCCACTGCAGCGCCTGCAGAAAGCAGAGCAAGACAAAACAAGAATATGATGCAATGAAACACATACGCCATTCTCGAATCAAGTTCACATTGAACAGAGAAATGTTTTGAGCAAAAAGATGTTGACTAAGAATAACATAAAAACTTACCCCTCGCAGTTCCTTGGTTCAATGTGTTCCCCAGGTAAAGAATCTTTTTCATAATTTCTTTTAACTTTTGTGAAGTACGGACCTGATGAACAAGCAATGAGGAGAAAAATTCTAAGAAAGAGAAATGCATATGGACTACACAAAAACTAGAGTTAACTCTTCCAATCTAACCTCCTCACACGCAGAATTTACCGCATTCAAACTTTTTTTGAATTCTGTTATCTGCACAGTAATCATCATTAACAACAAGACCAATAACATACAGTTGTATAGACACTGATGAAACCCAAAGTTTTTCCTCCAAAAGAATCCGATAGACAGAAAAATAACAGCAATAGCACCGGACCTGAGTGCCGAATTGAATCTTAAAGGAAAATACTCTCAGCTTCGATTCTACTCGTGGCACCTTCATTAGCTCTAGGAAGTACTGCGGTAACATAATGGATGAGAGACCAAAACGCATTAGCTAAGCAAATTGTTAAAACTATTCTATAGTAAGAAACAAAGGTTCGCAATCTCAAGATCTAAACAGACCTGCTCACACTTTCCCAAGGTTGTCTTGTCACCAGTGTAGTTCTGCAGCAAACCAATCAATTACAACCAAGATTAAGGACTCGTGTCTATAAGAAGTGAATAATGGTAACCACGACGAATGACATATTTCACAAAAGACATCCAAAATAAAGAAACAAGTAAATAATGGTACTCAAAGAAAAGGCGTAACCTTAAGAAGTTCCATCTCTTCCTTGGTTGGACAAAACTTTATAAGATTCTCTATCTGATCAATATCTAATACAGTGTCATCCATTGCCAGAACTGCAGCCTGGATGATGCAAAGAAAATTGTGAACAATTACAGTAACTATAAGAGATTAACCAGTAATGACTTGTACTCAACTAAAGTAGGTTTTGAAGCTTACCATCATATCAGGCAGCGGCATCTTTACTTTCGTAAGCATAATTTCCGTGTTATTGGCTCTCCTAAGGTCAATCTGGAAACCATAAGAAAAACAATAACTCAATCAAAGTGAAATATTTATATCTTTAACAAATTCCAGGCAAATCACAGCATGCTTTCTGTCGATTATAATTAAATGACCGAAGTCTCCACCAGAAAAAAGAAGTTATAATATCTGATGACAATGAAGTTTTTAGAATATTTGACATTACCAGTTGAACTTTTTCAGGCTTTGCCCCTATCGATTTTCTTCGACCTCCAGATTTCTCGGCCGGTTTTGGCACTGTAGCAGAGAAAAGGGTCTCTATTTCTGATACATCAAATTCTGGTGCACTAGCAGAAAAGAAAAATGATGATTAGTTGCAAACAAATCCCACAACGCAGAATTTGTTTTTCTGGATAAATAAAGGTATGCAAAGATAGAGTTAGCCCATACGTTTGTCCTTCTCCATGTCTCTGTAACTCGTCCCATAAGCTTCCCTGCAAGGCCCTTGTTACTTTAACCCAATGTAAAGGCTTCAGAGAAGACTTTTTTTGAGCTGAAGACCCCAAACCTGGACGTGCAAGACCACGCCCTCTTCCTGCACCCTTAAGATCTGGAGGTCCACCACCGGGAGGTCTTGGTCCAGGAGGTGGAGGAGGTCCACCACCGGGAGGTCTTGGTCCAGGAGGCGGAGGTGGTCCAGGAGCACGACCACCTGGAGGCGGTGGAGGAGGCGGTCCCCCAGGACCTCTACCACCAGGAGGCGGAGGAGGAGGAGGGGCTCCTCCACGCATTGGAGGAGGTGGTGGAGGCGGAGCACCCATTGGTGGTGGTGGCGGAGGTCCACCAGATCTAAATGGAGGAGGTGGTGGTGGCGGAGGTCCACCAGATCCAAATGGAGGAGGTGGTGGTGGCGGAGGTCCACCAGATCTAAATGGAGGTGGTGGCGGTGGCGGAGGTCCACTAGATCCAAATGGAGGTGGTGGTGGTGGTGGCGGA